>CAUYUJ010014257.1:20000-142868 GCA_963575745.1 Prorocentrum cordatum | reverse complement strand
CCCCAGTGGCAGTGTCCGCATGCGGTTCCACCCCCATTTCGGCACACCCCTCACACGCTTCGTGGCCCCATGGGTAGCTCCACCGAGGGCGCCAGTGGCAGTGTCCGCATCGCGGTTCCGCCCCATTTCGGCACACCCCTCGCACGATTCGTGGCCCCACAGGGAGCCTCACCGACGGCCCCAGTGGATGGGTTCACACGGCGGCGCCTTGTCGATTTCGGGGCGCCCCTCGCGCAGATCGCGCCCTCGAGGGGGCGTCACATACGCCTCCTGTGGACGGAGGCTCCCGGAGATCTCCAGGCTGTTCGGATCAGGACGGGGGACCAGGAGGACAAACAAATACGATGATGAGGAGGTGGAGGATGAGGCTCAAGGGGGCGAGCAGGCCGCGCCTCCGCACCACGATAAGGGCACAAGCCGGAGGTAGAGGGCATGGTCCTCCTCTCCGTCCAACTCCCTTCCAGTGCTGCGTTTGCCTCTTCCCCTGTCCTCCTTTTCTTCCTCCTTCTCGTCATGTTCGCCCGAGTAGTGGGATGTATATGACAGTTGAGTCCATTTTGCGCTGAAGCCATCCGTTGCAAGTAATCTGAACCACCGCGGCGGTGGCCTGGCCCCGACCGGTGTCCAGGATTACTAAGCGAGGGGTGTCCTCAGGGGCATGGTCTTGAACCGGGACGGACTCGACAAGTCATACACATCGATGTTTTCTGCGTTGCGAATGTGACAATATCATTTCGTGTCGTTGTCGTCGTCGCCGCCGCCGTCTTCGTCGCTGTCATCGTCGTCCTGTTTTCTCCTCTTCGTTCTCGTCCTCGTCCCCCTCCCTATTCTCTTGTCCTTATCCGTCCATTCCTTTTCTTCCCCCCCGCACTTTCTCCCGTCTGGCCACCCCGTCCACAACCTCCTTGCTTACCTGCAAGGAGGCCCCGGCCCCAGCAGGGATTGAGGAGGGAGAATAATAGGGGACGTCCACTCAAGGGAAGACAGGGGGGAGTTGTACATTCTGGGCCGGAAAATTTGGAAATGCAGTTGAATTTTGAATTGTGGGGTCTCGCATGTCTGGAGCCTGCGGCGATTTCTGGGTGGTGCCGAAGGGCTCATTTGCTCGGAGAAGGCAGATCTTGTTCGGTCGTTCGATTGTTTTCCTCGTTTTGGTAGTTTCCTGTCGTCCCCGGAAGCCCCAGCGCAGAGCGGCGAGGGAGAGGACATTTGCCTGTCTCCAAACGAAATCTGCGTTGAGACAAAAGGGAATGCTATCGAATTGAGAAATTTCCGGAGCCACATTTTTGACGCCTCCAGGGTCCCCATAGGTCCCCGGAAGTCCCCAGGCTCCAAGAGAACTCTTTGTGAATGAACAGGCAATGGCAAGGGATGATACGGAGGAGGGAAGATAGGGAGGGCGCTTGCTTGCCTGTAAGAGAAGTGTTTGTTGAACAAGGGCGGAAATGCTATGCTCTGACGTATTTTCAGTGGTGAACTCTGATACCATATGGTCGCGACCAGGTTATCGAGTCGTGCAAACGGCGAAACCACTCTGTACGAGAGGAGGGAGTGAAGAAGGTTAAAAAGGGGCGCGCGCTATATAGGGCAGGTCCAGGGTGGCTGAGGGTGGGAAAGCTTGAGCCCCAGCAGCGATATGGGGGCTGCTGGAGGGCTGCAACATATAAAGAACCTCAAAGCAATCACGTGCAACGCATAACCATGCTCTGACGTCTTTTCAGTGGTGAACCCTGTTACCATATGGTCGCGACCAGATAATCGAGTCGTGCAAACGGCGAAACCACTCCAACATATTCGCAAAGCCGAAGTTCTCAGCGTAGCGGTATAGACCCTTCACCGGCGTTGGGGAAGGCGTCAACCTCAGTATGTGAAAAATATTACTGCCACATACGGATCACCTTTGTTCACAGGTCGAGCAAGACAGTGCACAGCCACCGAGCGAAGCGAGAAGGGTACGCAGCGGCTCTCAAGGTCATAGCCTTTCCCTCTAGGACGACGTGCTTATGACCAGGCCTGAAGGAACAGTATCCGTGTTTGCCTCGGCAACGTACGGCTCCCGGGTAGGCAAGGACGAAGTCCCCTGCCTCCGTGACACATCCCAGGGCCAGCTTGGTCGCCTTTCGCCACCTGGATCCGACGGCGCACTGGTGCAAATCCAGAGTACGGCTACGGCTCAAAACATACTTCACGATATCTTGGCATCGCCACATGTAAGAGGTCTGAGGGTTCTCCAACGCGAACGGGACTCCGGAGACATGGCACAACCGAACGATGTACACGGCCACACGCTTACAGAGGTTACCTATGCTGACTGCGGTCTGGTCGTTTGGACGCAGGGATGGCAGACCCTCTGGGCATTGCGCACTTCTGACAGGATACCTGTTACGAGCAAGAGGGAAAGAAGAACAGGGAGGTGCCAGCGTAACTGCTCTGATGAGCCCGGCCTTAAAGTGGGCGAGAATCGCATCTAGATTATTGGCGCTGCACACATCCTGGTCCCCCCCATTTCGCAGGTCCAAAGACACTGAATTGAAACCAAGTCGCTTGGCGAAGCCTCCAATCCCGCCTCCACCAGAAAAAAGATCCAGCTGATACGGTGCGGAAGCCGCGGCCAGCTGCGAGCTCAGCGGAGCCCGCGACAGCCCTCTCGGCCGCCGAACGGCGGCGCAAGCGCGGGGCGCCCCAGCAGCAATACCTCTTGCAGGAGGTTGGCCGCTGCAGCGCAGTGCGCCTTGGAGGCGTCGCTCAGCTTCTCCCAGCTCTCGTTCAGTCGTCCTGACTTTTCGTATCTTTTCACCGAACTCATCGCAGCCCATCGCCCTCTTTTCTGAACCTCTTCCAGAAAGCGTCGCCCCGTGGCCCGATCCAGCGATGCTCCGCTGTGACGGCCTTGGTATGGGACGACGTCGACTCCGATGTTCGTGGCCGCTCTCCGGAAGAGGCACAGGAACTGCGGGTAGCTCAAATCCAGGAGGGGCCGGGATGACTGGCGGTCCTTCAGAGCTTTGAAGATGTGACACATCCACGGGCACCGTCCTGAGTCGCAAGGAATGGTATCGTCTGCTGACCCCACCTTGCTCCGAGCCACCCCAGCTTCTGGAAAAAGCCATACGACCCAGATCTGTACTGCATGCTCCGCCGGTGCCAGAAATGAATCGCTCGTGAGGCTCAGCATCTCCCCCGGCCGAAGGTAGCACTCCACCATGATTAGCACCATTGCGCCTACCAGAGGCGCCCCCAGGCGGCAGAGCTCCACTGCCAGCGCCGCCCAGATCGCGAACACCAAGGGCTTCCGAGATCGAGATGGCGAAAGCTTCTTCCACCCTTTCAGGCAGCGCAAAGACCTCGGGAGATGCAAACCGCCCAGGCGGCCGAAGTCCGGGTGGAAGAACATCAGCCCAGCGAGCAGCTTCTCGCCCCGCAAGGCCTTGACGCCCTTCAAAAACTCTTCGTTCATATATTCGACCAGCTGGCCGTCCAGCTCCTTGAGCTCGGGCAGGGCTGTGAGGCAGCAGCGGGCCCAGACGCAGAATGCGAGCACGCACTGGCGGTAGGTCTCCAGGGCGCCTGCGCCCACCGTCCTCTTCTCGAGGTAGCTGATGCACAGCTTCGCGTCGCCCTTGCCCGCCTCTGTGGTCTCCAGCACCTCGATCGCCTTCCTGACCCGAGCCTCCCCGCGCGTCTCCAGACGCCTGCGGGAGCGCGCGGCAGCCGGCGGCTCCTCGACGTCGCTGCTCTCGATGCTCTCGCTCTCCGCCGCGACCTCGGCAACCCCGTGGCCGGCGACGGCCTGGTCGGCCAGGTGTGGTCCGCTAGGGCTCAGCTGCAAGCAAGCTTCCACTGAGCTCTGCAGCGGCGGTCGGGCGGCGCCCTCCAGCACCAGCCTCGCGGCCAGCCCGCGCCTCTGGTCCAGCGTGCGGGACCTCTGCGCTGGCGGCGGCCCTCCTGAATCCAGCCGGCGACCAGGGCTGCTCAGCGCCCGCGTGCGCCTGCGGCCTGCCTCGAGCGGGGCGGCTGGCGTCGGCGCCGCAGTGCGGCTCAGCGTCCGCCGCCGACTGCTCTCTGCCGCCACGGGCCTCCGCTGCGGAAGCATCGACAGGGTCCGCAGGAACCTGGGGTGGCAACGAGTTTGAGCCAAGATGGGCAACGAGGGTCTTTTGTGCATCATAAGCAGGAACGAATATTCGACTTCCCTCGTCGCCAGACTTGAACTCAGACGGAACCCAACGAACAACAAACTTGATGTCTCTAGCAAGGCACAGGGCAGCGAAGCGGCGGACCTGAATTAGAAGCCGTAAATCCCTGGACCTGAACCTGCAAAAACACAACACGACAGCGAGATTATCTCCTAACAAAAGGGTGCGGCATTTTTTTACAGGCTGACACTGCGCGGCACGAGCTGCAGCCTTCACCAACGCTCGTGCCTCAAGTCTGAGGATATCATCGGCGAAGGCCCAGCGGTCGGCCATGACCGTGGCCCAATGCGAGTCATGCAGGAGCCAGCTGGGCACCTCGGGGAAGCTCGGGTCCAGCTCCCAGCGTCTCTGGCCAGCGCGCGCTGGAGCTCGGCGTCCAGCCGCTTCGGGGCCCCCGCCTCATCTCGGACGACCTCGCCGGTCTCGCTGTCCAAGAAAACCAGCGCACTCGAAGGCATGCTGTCTCGCTAGCCCAGCTCCCAGCCGCCACCGCGCCAGCTCCGATACGCGGCCGATCTTTGCCACCGTCTCGGTCCCGAAGCAGGCCTCCGCCACCCCGTGGCCGTACAGGCTGGCGTCGGAGGAGTAGACCACTGGCATCCACGGCCTGGTCCAGGTCGACTCCAGCAGCAACATGATGCCCAGGCAGTTCAACTCCTCACGCACGGTGGGCCACAGCTCGGAGAAGGCATGGTAGTTCTGCGCCACAAAGGCGTAGACCGAGTGGAAGATGGACAACACATCGCGGCGAACCAGGGCCATGAAGGTCATGTGGCCCAGCACCATCTCCAGCTGCCAGCCGGCAACCTTGCGCCTCCTCAGCAAGCACCTCAACCCCTTCCGCACCATGGCGAACCTCTCGTCAGTAGGGCGGGTCGCACGGTGCCTGCCGTCGAGATAGCAGCCCAGGGTGCGACCTCCCTCAGGCATCACCTCCACCACGTGGAACTTCAGATGATCCCCATCGAAGTCGCGCTGGGCCTCCTGCAGCGCGCAGGTCACACGCGCTGCGTCGAACCCGATCACGCCTGCATTGTCGACGTACATGTAGTGGCCCAGTTCCGACCCCACGGTACCTCGTCCAAGGACATGCGGCGGCCCGCGATCGCTCAAACGCAGGCTGCCCGCCAACGACGGCTGTCGGTCGAGCCTGCGCTGGTTGGCGGCCTGGGCGAAGTACAGGGACCACGGAAAGCCCATTGGCAGGCTCTGGCTCATCGGCCAAACCTGCTCGCCGGCGCGCACAGGGCGCCCTTCGACCAATGTCTCTCCAGCCAGAGCAGCATCCAGTGGCGGCCAGCAGAAGTAGTGCCTGATGTCGCCCTGCAGCTTCATCCTGTGGAAACAGTCGGCCACGTCGCCCACGCCAAGCACCGCGCCGAGCCCGGCAAAGCTGGAGTCCTCCATGACGGGCATCTCTACGCGGCCGAGCCCCTCGCCCGACAACAAGTCGACCCCGGGAGAAGGGCGGAACAAGGCGTTGCTCCGCCTGCAGTCGACGATGAGGCGAAGACGAGCCCCATCCCTCTTCTTCACTAAGAATAATCCAAATACGCTCTTAGGCCTCTGTGTCAAAGTGACTAAGCCTATCGAAAGCGCTCGCCGCACGAACTTCCCATAGCTCCGCGGCCGTTGCAGCAGCAGAGGGTCGGCGTGACAACCAGGAAGCCCATCAAGTTCTCGCATTAGTGCTGCCTCCTGAGGCGGCGGCAGCACCCTGGAAGCAAACTCCTCGAGGTATTGCTGCGCCTGCGCGGGGGGCATGGCGGCCAGGGGCGGCGCGTCGACGACACTATCTGGCAAGCTCACCCGCGAGTACTCGTAGGAGCCCATGCTGGTCGAGCCAAGGGGGGCATACCCCGCCTTGCCCTTGAGAAGCCTGGCAAGGGCCCCCTCCTCACTGACGGCGCTGTCAACGTCTATCCACCGGCGAGCCGCCGAGAAAACGCGCTGCTGCACGTCCGCCGAAATGGCATCCATCTTCATATGGCTTGTCAGGCTCGCTGGTGCCCGATCGCCTCGGTGGATGCCCCCATGCAAGTAAATCAAGCTTTCGCAAGCAGCGCTGCCGCCCCGAAGCCAGCGACGGCGCTGCGCCGCGCTGAGCCCCTCGCACCACTCGGGAGGCAACCCGCTCAGGGGGGTCAACGGCAAGAAGGAAGCGCCGCGTAGCCCTCTGGAGCCCTTCGATCTGCAGGGAGCGGTCGGGCGCCCGCCCCCCTCCGCCAAGGACGCCATGAGCACGGCGGGCGGGGGCCTCGACCCCGCCCGCCTCGGCCTCGGCCGCGGCCACGGCCACGGCCTGCATCGGCACCGCCCCCAGCCCCGCCACCTCCAGCGCCGCCTCCGATCGGCGAGCCGCCAGCGCCCACCGCGGCAGCCGCAGCGCCGCGACCGCCCTCAGCCGAGAAGGCCGCTGGCGTCTTTGCCCGCGCCCGCAGCGCCCCCAGCTCGTGCTCCTCCTTGCTCAGGCGGCCGGCGTAGCTCCGCAGCGCCTCGGGCACCAGGTCCAGAGGATTCGTCGTCCCCGCCAGGTGCTTCGCCGCCGCCCAGTTCGCGTGGTCCGCCCCGTGCGCGCATGCCTCCGTGCACTGCAGCAGCCGGCGGGCGATCACCACCAGCGATGCCAGAGCTCCCACGTTCACCTGGTCATAGGTGCCCGCGAGGCACAGGCGCTCGATGAGCGTCTGCACCTCGTGGTAAGCACGATCCCGTCGAGAGATCCCTGTCTCCTCGCACCACTCCTGGAACCAGATCTTGGGCGCGCCGCCGTGCCGATACATCTTGCGGCACACCTCCAGGCAGGCAGGCGGCCCGCGCAGGCTCGAGTCAGAGAACACCTCCTGCATACTCTCCTGCACTACCTTGCGCCCCTCCTTGAACCTCGAACCTGTCTCGTCGACGTCGATCCAGCACGCGCGCAGATCTTCGGCCTGCTCTTCGCCAGTGCCCGCCGCGACAGCCGCAACCGTGGGCCCCCCAGGGGGCGAGGCGGCACCGCCCCCGCCGTTGCCGAAGAGCCGATCGTCAAGGGCGCTTCGTGGTGGTCGCTGCCGATCCGCCGCCACCAACTTGTCATCTCGCCAGCTGTCGGCCTGATCGTCCAGCACGTACTCTATGGGGCGCCGCTCACCCATCTCATCCTTGTCGAGCCCGTAGCGGCCTCGCAGGATGGCAGCAGCTGAGAAGGGCACCATCTGTCCGAAATCGCTGTCCTCGAAGGAGCAGCGAACCCACGACCCTGGCGGCCTCTCCGAAGGCGGCGGCGGGGGAGGGGGCTCCCGTCACCGAGCACAGGAAGATCGGCCTGGACCTCCGCGCCCTTCCTGTGCAAGCGACGCCGCGCGCGAGGCACCTCCACAGCCGTCGGCGCGGGGATGTCCAACCTGCCTCCGAGCCAGTCCTGCCCCGAGCCGGCCCACCAGCCGTTCGCTAGCGGTCCGTGCTCGAGGACGGCCTCTCCTCGACCGCGCCTGATGAGCGAGACCAGCTCGGCTGCCTGCAGGCTCCTGTTGAACGCAACCACGTTCCTGACGCCCGGTGGGTAACGCCTCCGCCCCGTGATGGGGATGAGCGAGGCGTAGTCTCCGAAGTCCTCAGCATATAACTCGTTGCCAGGCGTGTAAATCTGCCAGCTTGTGCGAGCCTCATTGCGCGGCCACAGTAGCACTCGTTCGCGCGTCCAGCCCGGGTCGTCACTGTACGTCACTAGCACCCTGAGCCCAGGGCAACTGTTGTCAGCCATCATCACTGGGACTAGGCCAACTGGATCCGTGATTCACCTATCGGCTCGAGCACCTTCCGTGCTAAGGCCTGGTCCTCCACTCGGCTCCAGCAGCGAGCTGCGGCGGCCAGCGTCACCAGCGCCCCGACACCCAGCGCCACGGCAAGCGGCACCTCCACGGTCGAATCGAGCCCCGTGCCCGCCACTCGTAGCGGCGACGGCTCGGGCTCCTTCGGCGCCGGCGGCGCCGGGCACAAGCAAGCCAGCGCGGCGCTGGTGCTCGTAGAGGTGCTGCTGGTCGAGCTGTCTTCCAGCTCGTGGCCTGGCCCGCTGCGCGGTGGTAGGCCGCCCGCCTCGTGCACCAGCGCGGGCCCCAGCACGTCGTGCGCCAAAAACCCTGCCAGGAACGTGGCCACGGCGCCGCCTACCGCGCTGGTCGGGTAGGCTCGCATACCCGCTGAAAGCCTGAGCCCCAGCAGCGATATGGGGGCTGCTGGAGGGCTGCAACCTATAAAGAACCTCAAAGCAATCACGTGCAACGCACATCCATGGAACTTTGACAGTGCTCGGTCTCGTAATTCTGAAGTTTCTTGATTTGTGCGTGAAGAGAAGCTCTAATTTGTCTGGTAGGTCTCTGGAGGTATCTGGGGCCCCTTGCGCGGAACGGGGATTATGTGCTGAAGAAATGGGATATGTTGTCGGCATCGAAACTTTGGAAGCGTTGAGAAATTGTAAATGCTTTCAAATGTTGAAGCGTTCGGGCCCGCGTGCGTGACGCTTCCGGGGCATCGCCGTCGTCGTCGTCGTCGTCGCCGTCGCCGTCGCCATGGCCGTCGCCGTCGCCGTCGTCGTCGCCGTCCCCATCGCCGTCGCCGTCGTCGCTGTCGTCGCTTCTGTCGTCGCCGTCGCCGTCATCGCTGTCGCCGAAGTCGTCGACGTCGTCGTCGTCGCTGTCGACGCCGACGCCGCCGCCGCCGTCGTCGTCATTCATAAGAGCGCGTTCTGATGGGGTGTGTTGCAAGTCGTGTGTTTGCTTTCATGGGCGTCACTAACGCCGATTTTTCAATTCCGCGCCCTGCTCGCCGCGCGTGCGTGGAGAGTTTTCGAGTGCGTAGAAGGACAAGACCATCGCGAATTTCTGAAAATTGTTTTTCGGGGGTCGTTGGAGTGTTCGCCTTGCGGCGTCACTAACGCCGATTTTTCAATTCCGCGTCCTGCCAGGTAAATGGGGTTCGCCGTACGTGCGTGGAGAGCTTCGAATGCGTAGAAGGACAATACCATCGCGAATGTTTGAAAATTGTTTTTTGGGGGTCGTTGGAGTGTTCGCCTTGCGGCGTCACTAACGCCGATTTTTCAATTCCGCGCCCTGCCAGGTAGATGGGGTTCGCCGTGCGTGCGTGGAGAGTTTTCGAATGCGTAGAAGGACAAGACCATCGCGGTTTTTTTTTGAAAATGATTTTTGGGGATCGTTGGGTGTTCGCCTTTCCCGTCTGTGTGGTTACTATCGCACATGTTCAAAAACGTGGTTCGGCTTGCAATTTGGTTTCCCAAATCGGCTCACCATGTCTTCTGGTCTGTTTCGTGATATGGGCGTTATTACCGACCACCTCTATGTTGTAAATGTGGTTCCCATGTCGATTTGTTCTGTTTTGTACACCGCCTTGTTTGCTTCCCCGTCTGCGCGCCGGCGCGCGTGGCGTGTCAGAACAAAACCCACTTGGGGAAAAATCCGCGCGCTGAGGTTTTGATGCGGACGTTCCATTGATTTGTTTCGAACTCACTGCGAAAACGTTGCAGGGACACCTCCAGGATTTTGACCATAAAATCCTGGAAGTCTCCTGCTTTTTCATGAGGTTTCTATGGCGGCGTGAAAAAAATCGTCGCGCATGCGACTTGCGCAGTTGCTTCGATCCATAGGACGTCAGAGATAATGTCGCGGCGACGCGTCGCATGACAAAAATTAAGGCCCCCGAAACTACACCCCAGCACGCCCGAGTGGAACGCAACATGTCTCAACCGATGGCTCGTTACTCTGAAAGCAGCGGGCTTCGCGTGCGCCAAGTGCGCCAAGTGTTCGGGTGCGCCAGCACGCATCGTGCAGCTGTTGCAACTTTCCTGCGTTATCCTCTGCTTCCTCCTGTTCCTCTTCCTCCTCCTCCTCCTCCTCCTCCTTCCTCCTCGTTCTGCTCCTCCTCGTCCTGCTGCTCTCGCGCACGTCGCCCTGGCATGACGGCGCGCGAGTCGCCCGGAGGATGGGGGGAGGAGGAGGAGAGGGAATGAGGACGAAGATGAAGAGGGGACGGAGGAGGGGGTGGAGGAGGAAGATGAAGATGAAGAGGGGCCCCGGTGTTGATATGATCGAAGACGCCTGCGGCGAATCACCGCCGCCTCTGCTTTTGTCGGAAGCGCCTCTGTGGCCAAACGTTGGACCCCAGCTTGGCCAAGCTGTCGGACTATGTATTCCCCCCTGCCGTTCAACGTTTGCGGGTCCGTGTAGACGTCTCGGTTTTTTGGGGGTTCCGGGCTGTCGAAGACTACTGGTGTTACTTCCAGTTTCCCCGGGAAACACAAAAAGCAACAGTAAAGGCAGCTGCGTCCGGCGAGCCAGATCCTCCAAACCAAAAGGACGTTAGCATAAATCTTCGCGTGGCGTTGTTTTGAAATTCCTTCTGGGCGCGCCGCGAAAACGCGCCTCGATGTAACACCAACGACGCGGCCTTCCTACAGCAACGACCACAAATAAAAGGCGCCACCGTTCAGAAAAAGTGTCCGAATCAGTACAACGTCGATACATGTGTCGGCTCTGCCTCTTCTCTGCCTTTTCAACCGGGCGGCCTACTAGGCCATCTTAGGTGGTCTTGGGCGCTCTTCGATCCGCATCGGTGCCCTCTTGCACCCCTCTTGGAACTCATTCGGGCCATCTTGGCGGCGTGTTCGAAGCAGGCCTGGCCAGATTCGGGCCATCTTGCTTGGACTGTGGGTCACGATCTTGATGGATGTATCTCGAAGTTTTTTCGGAAAGCTTTCGGTGGTTTTTGGAGGTGAGGTTTGAGGCAACTTGGGAGCCTCGTGGGGGGCCTCTCGGGGCGTTCTAGGGAGCCTTTTTCTGGGTTTCCGGGGGGCGTAGGCTCGCAATGTCGGTTCGAATTTATTCTCTGGGGGCCCTGTTGAGGCGTTCTTGGGGTCCTCTTGGGCTGTTTTGGAGGCCCCCAGGGCTCTTCGGGTTCTGTTGGGCCGTCCGGGTGCGTTTTGGGCCCCTCTTAGGCCATGGATTCAGGAGTTTAAAGGGGCCTGAGGACAGTCTAACACGTGCCTGAGGCCCCCCGACGCTCGGGACCGCCCGAACCGCAAGTTCGGTCACGTCGCTGTCATGGGACCTATGCGGGACCAGCGGCATATTATTCTCAGGGGCGCACTCGGGGTTTAGTGGAACATCTTTGGGACATCTTAGGCGTCGTCGAGATCGCCCAACACCCGGGGCCGCCCGACACGCAAATTCGGCGGCGTCGGCCTTAGAGGATTTATGCGGGACCAGCGGCATCTTGCTCTCTGGGGCCATCTGGATCTTGCTCTCTGGGGCCATCCTGGTGGACACTGGAACCCTCTCCGGGGCATCTCGGGCGTCTTCGAGGCCGCCCGACAGTCGGGCCCGCCCGAACCGTAAGTTCTGCACGTCGGCGTCATGGGAAATATGCGGGACCAGCGGCATTTTGTTCTCAGGGGCACTCTCGGGGTGCAGCGGAACATATGTGGCAAATTTTTGGCGTCGTCGAGGTCGCCCGACACCCCGGGCCGCTCGACGCGCAAATTTGGCGACGTCGGTCTCAGAGATTTTATGCGGGACCAGCGGCATCTTGCTCTCTGGGGCCATCTCGGGGGACATTGGAACCGATTCTGGGGCACCTCGGGCGTCCTGGAGGCCGTCCGACACTTGGGGCCGCCCGACACCCGAACCGCAAGTTCGGTCACGTCGGTGTCATGGGACTTATGCGGGACCAGCGGCATATTGCTCCTCGGGGCCATCTCGGGGTGCATTGGAACCTTTCCTGGGGCCTCTTGGGCGTCGTCGAGATCGTCCGACCTCTGGGGCCGCAGGAAATCTCCCCGGCCCTGGCGGCGCCTTGCAATCCTGGGGTACATCGTCCACGAGGCCGTTTGGCAGCGGGGGCTGCTCGAAAAGTAAATTCGGCTACGTCGGTCCCTAGGGACTTATGCGGGACCGGCGGCGCCATGCTCTTGTGGGCCATCAGGGGGTGCATTGGAACCAATAGTTGGCATTGTGGGCCTCGCCGAGGCCGCCTGCTCCCTGGGGCCGCCCGGATTGTAAATGTTGTCACATCGGTTGGTAGGGACTTATGCGGGGCCCGCGGCATCCTGCTCTCCAGGGCCCATATTGGGGCATGCTGGGGCCCCCGCCCGTTGCTCCGCCACTGCGCCCTTCGAAATGCGTTCGTTCTCCCCCGTGCTGCCCGCGCGCGTTGCGGCTCAAGCTGGCGCTGTTGGCCCGCGGGCACACGCCTGGCGCGCGTCGCCGCGGACAACCCCCGCTCGAGGCCCGAACTCCCCGCCCAGGACGACGGGCGCGAGTCCGGGGGATTCCCGGCGGCGGGGCCCCTGCGGCGCGCTGCGGAGGGCGCCGCGCAGATGCCCCCGAAGGGCAGCGGGGCCCAATGCAGGGTCGATGTTGTCCAGAAGACACGTGCCGCGGGCCTGAAGTTCCAAGTCCGCCTGATATCGAGCCAAGGATCATATGTGCATGGGCCCTTGCGGGACACCGAGCACGCGGCCGCGGCGGACCGGAGGCGGATCGAGCGCGCCCCAGATCGGCACGCGGAGCTCCGTCGTCTGAAACAAGAGCCCGCGCAGGTCCTGGAGGGCGGCCCGCAGACGCCGCAGCGCCTTCGGGAGGGCCCAATTCGGCGCAGGATGACGGGGAAGCGCGCGGCGTCGCCGCGCCCGCCCCCGACGCCCGGCGCCCCCTTGAAAACGGCTCTACAGACGCCAGGCCCTCCTGCCGCGGGCGCGCGCGGCCGGAGGCCTCCCGGGTCGGCGCGCAGCCAGGGGCCGACTCCCCGGGCGGCGGGAGGCCGACAGGATCGGGCTGCCATGGCGTTCCGCGATGTCTTGGCAGCACCGCCGCATGCCCCTGCGCACTCATGACGGGCCTGAAGATGAGCTCGCGCGGAAGTGGCGCAGGTGGAAAACTTCCGCGCGGCTGGCGCCGGCCGCGCGGGGCCTGAAGATGCGCATCGAGGCGCTGGCGGCGCAGTCGGAGGCAGCAATGCAGGATGATCGTCGCGCTGCGCGCGCAGAGCAGGCGCTGCGTGCGCAGCAGCAGCACTGGCGCGAGGATAATGACGTCCACGACGACGACTGGCGGAGGCGGCCAGCCTTGCATCGGTCTCGCGGCGGCCGGCACCCGTACCCGAACTTTCGAACCTTCTGAACACTTGCTACCTCAACGCGCCCCTGCAGCGCCTGCCCCACTGCCCCGCCACGCGCGCCGCGCTCTTGGAGCAGGGGGGCGAGGGCGAGCCGCTGGTGGTGCAGGACGCGGTGCGGGGAGCAATCTCTTTCGTGCTAATCTCTCGCTTTGTATCTTGCGGGCGCTGGCCCCCCCCCCCATCCGAGACAGCGCTGGCGGGCGCCGGGGCCCACCCGCGTCCAGGAGAAGCAGACACAGAGACATATAGAGAGGTAGAGAGAGAGAGAGAGGGAGAGGGAGAGGGAGAGGGAGAGGGAAAGAGAGAGAGAGAGAGAAAAAAAATAGAAAGAGAGAGAGAGAGAGATAGAGTGAGTGAGAGACGGGGCCGCAGAGAGGGGCCAGGGGGACGCGAAGGTGCAGAGAGTGAGTTTGATGAGCCCCCCGAGGAGCTGCGCGACCTGGCGGGCAACTGCGCGCGCGGAGTGCCGCCCAGCCTGGCGGAGGGCGACGGCGGCGAGGCGTGCGCGCGCCTCCGCGTGGACCGTTGGTCTCCGCACGCCCTCGAGGAAGCGTTCATTGCGAAGCACCGTCTCGGGTACAAGCGGGGGAGATGCGCGGACGCGAGCGGGGCGCTGGTGGACATGATACAGGACGCGCCGTGTCTCCACCGTCTCTTCCACTTCGTCTCGTCCAACGGCGAGGAGGAGGTCGCGATGCGGCCCCCGTATTTCGTGGACGGGGCAGGCGACGGCGACGACGCCATATCGCCTCAGGAGTTCGTGAGCATCGTCGAGGGCACGCAGAAATTCAACATGCGAGAGATGATCCGCCGCGGCACCTCCATGGGGGCACTGGTAACCAGGCCAGAGGTGCTGGCCGTCTACGTGGATCCGAGATGGAGGCGTGGCGACACGTTGTTCTACATGAGCTGCATCGGCATTCTCTCCGAGCGGGGCGACGTGCCCGAGGTGGCTCTGCAGGTGGGCGGGGAAGATGTAGTGCACCGTCTGCGCTCTTACGTTCAGTACAAGCTGCCCGAAGAAAAAAGCATTGCCCCTGCTGGCCTCCTGACGGACCCCGAGGGCCACTACGTGGCCCACTTCGAGGAGGGCGACGAGCGGTACGCTGCCGACGACCTGGGCGATCGCCCGCACGTGGCCCAGCGGCCGCCCGGCACCCAGCATGCGATGCCCGTGCTGGTCTTCCTTGAGCCGGTGGACTCCAGAGCGGCCCGCGCCGCGGAGTGCCCGCGGCCGCCCGGGCAGGTCGTTGACAGCGCGGGGGGCGCGGGCGGCGGGCGACGACGGTGACGCGAGCGCCGACGGTGAGGACAGCCCCGGCCTCGACGGGGAGCGCGGGGAGGAGGACGGGGCCGGCGATGCCAGCCTGTCGGGCGCGCGGAAGCGGCCCGCGGCGTCTGCGAGGAGCGGCGCCCCTCCCAAGAAGCGGCTCCGCCTCCGGGGGAAGCAGAGCGCGGCTGGCAGGCGCGACGGCCGGAGCCGCGCCGGGAGGCAGCAGCACCGCGCTGGGAGGCAGGACGGCCGGAGCCGTGCCGGGAGGCAGCAGGAGGATAAGCAGCGCGGCTGCAAGCCGGAGGAGGTGCTCCGGCAGGGGCGGAAGCCGAAGAGCAAGGGCGACAACGCCGACGGGTCCAGGCAGGACGCCCAGAACAACGCGGCCGCACAAGTTAAGCGAAGCAGCAGGGAGGCGAAATGTCTGCAGACGGCCTGCGACGCGCGCCGGGAGTGCGGCGACCTCTTCCTGCTCTTGCACTTACTGGAGCCGCTGGCCACTACCGATGTCCTGCTGAAGCACTACCCGGACTTCTTCGTCTACGCCTGCGACGATTGCGCCCACCGATGGGCGACGTTCCTGCGCGCCCCCGATCGGCCTGTCAAGTTGGCCGGCAGGCTGCGGGAGGCGCTCGGGGTGACGGAGGAGGAGATTTCCGACGCCAAGCGCCGACTGGAGAACGGGGAGTGGCACATGCAACACGTCGCGGAGCTCCTGGACGAGCGTCTGAACTCCGCCCACAGCGCCCACTCCGTCGCGGCCGCGGCCCGCTTGGCGGTGGGCGACGGGCCGGGCGCGAGGACGACGGCAACCCGCTGAGGGCACACCTGGCCGATGCGTGGCAGCGCAGACCCTGCAACCGCGGCCCGCCCCGGCACTCGGCCATGCCTGCGCGCCTTCGGGATCGCTCTGAATGGTTCCAGTGCCCCGCGCCTGCGCTGCATCACGCTGCCGCATGTGCGAGGCCGAGTTCCCCAACAGGGAGGCCTTCCAGGCGCACCAGGGCAGAGTGCACGGGGGGCAGCGGTGGTACCAGTCGCAGTATGTGGCGCGGTGCGAGCTGGAGCCCTACCAGCCGTCGCCGACCGAGGAGCGCCAGGTGAGCGGGCGGCGGGGAACTGCGCCCAGCCCCCGGTGACGTGCCCTTAGCGCTGGCGCCCCCAGCGCCAGCGGCAAGGGCATCGGGAGCGCTGGGGGTAGGGCGGTGCTCCCCGCCGTCGCTGCAGGTGGTTGCCAGGTTCCACATTTCCCAGTGCTGCGCCACCGTCGACCCCGTGGACGAGCCCTTCGTCCCGAAGCCCGAGCCAGAGGTGCAGAAGCAGCTGCTCCACGCGGAAGTCATCGGCAGGATCATCGGCAAGATCGGGCAGGGGGGGCCCGCGGAGGAGATCTCCTTGCAGGCGGCTGGCGCGGCGGAGTCGGCAGCCCGCGCTCAGGCGGCATGTCAGGCGAGGGAGCCCCGCGCTTTCCAGGCCTGCGTCTGCTGCGCCATGCAGCAGTGGCCCGAGAACCTCCACTCGGAGTACCTCGTCGGCGATAAGTGCACCATAAAGGACCGGGCCCAATTCGCGGACTGCCTGTCGGCCGAGTGGCATCACCGACGATGGCCCCTCATACCGCGCGACGAGCTGATGTCGTCGGCCGTGCACTTTCCCCACCACGACTGCGAGGGCTCGCCGACGTCCACGAAGATACTCTTGCACAAGAGGCGCGTGCCGCCTGAGGCGCTCGAAGGGAAGGTGCCGGTGAAAGTGCGCGACGATTGCCGGAGAGATCTGTGGTCTGATCACCCCAAGGTGCCGCTGATGGCGCTGGTTAACGACCTCTGGCTGGGACGCCACCACCCACTGCTCAGGAAGGCCGCTCTCGCGCACCAAATGCTGCTCGCGCTCGGCCGCGTCGCGTCCACGAAGATCTACCTGTCCAGCAAGGGCGCCGACAAGGCCGTCCGGCAGGAGCAGCAGTCGTGGAGGCAGAAGTTCTTGCAGTACGCCATGCAGGGCACCGCCATCGTGTTCGGGAACGGGAACGTGGACCACGCGACGCGGAGCTTCCCGCCGGAGCCCGACATGCTCAGGGACACGTTCGCGGCCGTCTTCGCGGGCGCCGACGACGATCGACGAGGAGGGCATCCCCCTGACCGAGGAGCAGAAGCAGGAGAGGGCTTTGAGAGCCATGAGGGAGGAGGTGGCGCTGCACGTCGACCAGGCGGAGTACGACGCCCAGGCGCGGTTGTTGAAGCAGCACAACTACGTGTACAATGACCCGGGCGTGCAGTGCCGATCGGACCTCGTGGACCGGTTTCCCCCGCAGCCGGACGTGCCCGACTTCATGCTGGCCTGCGCGAAGTATGTCCCCACGGACGCGGCGTTGGACGACGTCGCGCAGGCGCAGGGGCCCGCGTCGGCCACCACTGGCGCGCAGGCAGAGATGAGTGCGGCCGCCGAGGACGCGCAGGAGCTGACCAAGTGGCTGTCCGTCCTTGAGGACCACATGGACGACGTCAGCGAGCTCACGTCCCTGCCGGCGCTCCAGGGCATGCTCGAGAGGATGGAGAATCAGGCGGGGCGCGTGGTGGCCAACGAGCTGATGTCCAGGCTCGAGGAACAGGGGGGCGAGGATAGGGCGCTGCCGCTGGACGAGATCGGGCGTCACCGCCTGCGGGCCCTCTGCCAGGAGTTTCACGCGCGCTGTCAGAAGATCTCCCCCGGGGAGGACATTGCGAAGCTGCACTGGCGCGTCCAGGCGCTGGAGACGAACAACTGCCAGGCGGAGGAGGGCGCGGCCGACCTGGCGCGACCTGCAGGAGTCGCGGGGACTCCCGCCGAGGACGACCCGCGCTCCTTGCAGGGACCGCCCGGCCCCAACGGCCAGCGAAAGGCGAGGCTTCGGCTGCCCACTTCGAGGAAGGCGGAGAGCTGGTGGAATCCGAAGTACTGGTCCACTGCCAGGCCCACGGACTTTTGCTACGAGGACTGCGCCTGGGGCCTCGGCCAGCTGCCCCCGGACGGAGACGAGGACCCGCAGAAGCAGAAGGAGGGTCGGCTCTGCTTCAGCGTGGCGCACTTCATCAATAGTTTTCACACTCGGGAGGAGATGGAGTACGACGTGTCTGCCGACGAGGAGAAGTCCAGGCCCATCAGTCGTTTCCGGAGCTCCAGGTACGACGTGCACCTGCTGTCTTCCTTCTGGAGAGTCACGGAGACGACCAACAGCACCTACACCTTCATGAAGACGCCCGGGGCGTTCGGGGCCGCTCGCGCCTGCGCGGACATCACGCCGGATATGATCGAGGAGGTGCAGCTCAGGGCGCAGCAGACGGGCGGGAAGGCCACGCTGCACGGCATCCTCAAGGACAAGGACACCCCGAACGAGGTGCGCTTGGCCTTCGCCACCCTGGGCCAGGCCACCGCCAGTCAAGTCGGGTCCGACGGACACAGGCGGGAGCTGCGTGGAGAGGGCGAGGCGTTACCTTGCGCTTCGGCCCGCCCGTCCAATTCGAAACCCCGAATCTGGCAGACACCAAGCAGCCCCTGATCCTCATCGTGCAGGGGGAGGAGTACACCTTCGGCAACGGCCTGACCGAGGCAGAGCAAGTCACGTTCAGCGAGATGTCGCAGCGCATCGCCGCGGACCCCGTGGGCCAGGCCGTGGTGTTCGAGCTGATGATGAGGCTGCTCTTCGTCCACGTCCTCGGCCTGCGCCCGGAGACCGTCGGGTGGCGGCGAGGAGAAGTTCGAAAGGCTGCGGAACACTGACACTGGATCTCCGACGGCGTGGCGGCCGACCTCATGGGCGTGCCCACGGCGTTCGGCCCCCTGGCGGCGGCCTTCGGTCCGGTCGAGGCTCAGGGCCGCGGCTCGCTGCACCCGCACATCCTCGTCTGGCTGCTGCAGGGTCAGCTGCGCGGTGCTCTGGGACATGCTGCAGCACGACGAGGCGCGCTTCCAGGAGCACTTGAACCTGTGGATGCGGCAGGTGGTGCAGGCCGTGGTCGCCACTCAGCAGAGCGCCGTGGAGCTGCTGCCCCTGCAGCTGCAGGGGGGCGAGAACAAGTGCGGGGTCGCGGCGCCGCCACTGCCGTTCGGGCCCAACGAGAAGCGATAAGCGGCACTTCAGAGCCGACGGGGGCGCGGAGATGGCGACTGCAGAGAAGCTCGGGGTCGAAGGCGAGACGGAGCCGCAGGAGCTGTGGCTCTACGAGCCCAAGGTAGACGACTACAACAGGGCGTTTCGCCCCGATCTGCCGCTACGCAACAACGACGGCGAGGCCGTGGACGACGATGCGGCGCGTGGACAGAGCAGAGGGCCGCGGAGAACAAGGGGTACTGGCGGCGGCCGCTCTCCAGCAGCGCCTCCGGCACCCTCCCGAGGTACCGCGGCGGGGGCACCCTGGCGGAGTCTCTCCCAAACGACGAGTGGATTCGCGAGATGTGCCGCGACGCGCGCGAGCTCGTCATCGGCTGCGGCATCCACGTCTGCAGCCCCTCGTGCTACAAGTACCATTCCAACAAGACGCGCGGCTCGCAGATCTGCCGCCACAACTTCTACAACCTGGTGACATTGTGCACGTGGCCCGAGGGGGGGGACTCCCAAGAGTGCCGGCTCCGCACGCGCGGGAAGGCTCTGCGCGGCTGCATCGGCATCTTCCGGGAGACGGACTACGGCATGGCCGGGCGCATCGTCACCTTCCAGCTCCACCCTGGGGAGACCTCCACGAAGTACGCGGCAGTCGTCTCGGCGCGGTGCAACGTGGACGTGCAGAACATGAGACGGGTGCTGCCCCCGCGCCTGTGGATGGAGGCGTCGGAGCTGGAACCGCTGGCGAACGAGGAGGACCGAAAGAGCTACAACCATGGCCTCTACCCCCAGCGCTACGCCGACTTCTCGGTGGGCGCACGGGCGGACTGGGGATGGCTCCAGCATCTGAACACCACTTCCGCGGAGAAGTGGGACCTCGTCGTAGTCACCGACTGGCACGAGATCTTCAGGGAGCTCGCGAACAGCGACAGCCCCGCCGTGGACGGTGACGACGCTGTGCGCGCCGATCTCCAACGCGACCTGGAGCGACGCGCGCTGGCCACCTTCGTGGACGGCCACAACACGAGCTACTATGTGAATTCGTACACCACGAAGGTCAACCCCAACATGGACGACGTGCTCTGCAAGCTCGACGGCGTGCGCCGCCTGAAGAGCCAGTGGGACGACAGGGGGGCGCAGGCCGCGGGCGGCGCCGGCGACGAGGCCCAGTCGACCGCCGCAGGAAAGCGAAAGGAGGATTTCAAGCGCACGCTGCAGGTGCTGGCCCGCTTCGAGACCTGCTTCCGCAGAGCCTCCTGGAAAAGCGGCAGCGAAATGGTCTTCCCCATGCTCTTCGGGTACCTCTCTTTCATGACGCACCGTTGCTGGAAGGTATTCATGCGGAAATCCATCCACCTCGCCGCGGAGTCCTGGCGCAGGCGATACGGCCAGGCCGACACTGCGGAAAGCGCACCCGTACGCGGTCCCTGGCATTGGACAGCAGGTCGCGATGCCGGGGTGGCGCGAGGTGCAGCGCGAGGGCGAGAAGGTGTACGCCAGCCCCGACGGCGAGGAGTTCGACACGATCGACTACGCGCACCAGGCGTTCCAGATCGCGAACGCCAGCGGCGGCTCGATGCGCGACGTGACGAAGGCGTTGAACAAAATGCGGGAAGGCGAGGCCGAAGAGGTGCCTGAGGCTCCGGGGCCGACTGTCGAGGGCCTCGCGCAGGGCAAGTTCAGGGGCGCAGTGTTGAGCCAGCACGACGACTGGATGCACCGCGGAGACCACCCTATTGTCCGAGACATGAGCTTGTACGTCTACAGCATCTGGGTGCACCGCGTGGAACTGCCGCTGCATGCCCTTCCGGCCGGGGAGCTGGATCCCGAGGGCAGCGGGGGTCGCACCCTGCACGTCGACATCGCCTTCGACTCGTCCTACTCGGCGGCGCGCAACTGGACGCAGAGGCTGGCCGTCGAGCCGCGCATCCCGAAGGCCGACGGCTTCCAGTTCGTCAGCGCGGAGTCGAACGTGGAGACGCACTACCTCATGAAGTCGGTGCTGCTCCGGCCAGTGCACCTGCTGGACGCCGACGGGCCCAACGACACGAAGGAGCTGCGCTACCTCCGCGCGTACGAGCACCTGTGCGCGGCGCCGGAGGGCGAGCCGGAGTGGCCGGCGCAGCCGGCGGGAGAAGGCGTCTCGGGCCCGTTCCAGCGCGGCGGGGAGTCGTTCGCCACCGCCCAGGAGCAATTGGCGAAGACGGCCCGGGCTAAGTGCCTCAGGAACGACGTCGGGTCTTGGGCGACCCCCAGCATCTGGAACACGGAGGAGGTCGAGTCCGCGCTGCGCGAGAAGCGCAGCGACCGCCGCGAGGACGTGCAGCCTCCTTGCCAGTGCGCCCAGTGCATGGAGCTGGGCAACTGGCTGGACAGCATGCTGACGGTGCAGGAGTACCTGGCCCTGGAGACCACGAAGACCGCGGCCAACTTCGACGGCATCTCCAAGGCGAAGGCTTCGAAGCCGAAGAGGCCGCAGAAGGACGACGTGCAGGTCGCGGAGGCCCCCGTGTTCCGGGAGGGCGCCGAGGACTCGGGGGCAGGCGCCGCGCAGGTGGAGGCTCAGGGCATCCGCCCTCAGGACGGCTTCGCGAAGCTGGGCGCCAACGCGGTCCTGGAGCATCACTTCGACCCAGAGACGCTCGGGCAGATCTTGCGCTTCGACACCGCCGATCGCGCGCAGGCCTTCGTGAAGGGGCTCAAGAAGGCCGCCACGATGATGGAGAACTGCGCACTGCCCGGGCCGAACGACGCCGACGCGCCGCGGCGCGCTGCCCGCGCCCTGAGGGAGGACGTCCTCGCTCCGTTCAGGGCCCTGCGCGACCTCGACGCAGACGAGCTGAAGGACTTGGTGGAGACCCAGCGGAAGAGGTTCGCCAAGGGTGGCACGAAGGACGCGGACGTGCCCGTGGACGACGCCCCCGCGCGGGACGACGTCGGGGCAGCGGGCGCTGGCGCGTTGCCGGCCGAGGCGGCGCAGGCGCGGTGGGAGCCGTCGGAGGAGTTGCAGCGGCCCAGCGACCTCGTCAAGCGCCTCGTCAAAAAGTTCGAGGACGGCGTGGTCAACCCGAGCACGGGGAAGCGGGAGCGCCGCCCTCTGAAGCCCGACCAGGCCTTGTTCGTCACGGCGTTCGCGAACGCCTGCAACGTGGCGTGGGACGAGGAGCAGAAGATCGAGGACGGAAGCATGGCCAAGCACGCGAAGCGGAAGCATGGACGCGCTGTTCCCTGTGGAACCGGGCAAGGCGAACACGTCCACGCTGATAGTCTGCGCGAAGTGGTCCCAGGCCGCGAACATCTCCACGGACGCTCACAAGGCCGTCAGTTGCCACCGGGCGGGAGTCATAGGAGTGCAGTCCTTCAGGAACAAGGACATACCCGCGGGGGGCAAGCTGAAAGCGCTGCAGGACACGTGGGAGGCTGTCAGGTGCTTTATCCTGGACAAGGTGAGCATGATCTCGCCCAGCCTGTACAACATGCTGGCTGGCATCCCGGTCCTACCTGGGACGCAAGGCCGAGTGGGTCGCGGAGGGGCGGGAGTACGACCAGGTCGGCGGCGCCTTCGGCCGGATGCCCATCGTGATCCACCTGGGAGACTTCCTGCAGCTGAAGCCGACGGGAGGCAAAGTGTCCCTCATCTCCAGCTTCGAGGAACTCGCGACGGGGGGCATCAACCTCGCTCCAGAGTACCAGGCCGTGATGAAGATGTTCTGCAACACGCCGCTGTGCTTCGAGCTCCAGGCGTCCAACCGCTTCAAGGACACGAAGCTCCGGGATCTCATGGCGTTCCTGCGCAAACCGGGGAAGCAGGTCCCTGCGGCCATCCGGGCCACGTGGAACGCAATGCAGCTGAAACCCGATGATCGACGGCTCCGGGAGGAGAGGTTCCAGAACGGCCACATGATCGGGCCCTACTGGGACACCGTGGCGCGGTGGATGAACATGCGTGCCCAGCGGGACGCCGACGTTCTGAAGAAGCCCCTATTCCTTGTGCAGGCCGCCGACAGGTCTGCCCCGACGATGAACGTCAAGTATGCGGCTAAGATGATGAACTGTGCCAACCCGAAGAACACCGGTGGCATGCACGGACTGCTCCCGGTGCACGTGGGCGTGCGGATCCGGCTCCTGGAGGCGCTCGACCTCAGGAACGGCCTCGTCAAGGACGCCGAGGGGCAGATCGTGCACATCGTCGTGGACCCTCGGGATCGGGACGACGTCGAGAGAGCCGAGAGAGAGGGGGAGAAGAGGATATACCTGAAGCGCTTGCCGCTGGGGTTCTGGGTGCGCATGGAGAAGTACGCGAGCGCGCCCTTCGTGGACGACCTGAAACGCCACGACGACAGCCTCACGGGGGACCTCGCGGGCCCGCTGGTGTTCATCGAGCCCCGCGCGTCGGAGCCGTTCACCTTCCGCAGCTCCAAGGTCACCCGGACGGGCTTCCCGTTCTTGCACGGCAGGGTCATCACCACGGTGGCGCGCCAGCGGCGCACCATGCGAGAAGGCGACGGGGCGGGGGAACGGCGCTCCGGGGACGGCCAGACCTCCGGGGCGCGAGCAGTCCGCAGCCATCCTTTGGTCCTGTGGACTCTCGCCCTGGGCCGTCGGCTGCCCGGCGCACCGCTCCGTCGACCGACGTCGCCCAGGCGTGATCCTGGACTGCGGCCGCCACGAGGTCGGGAACGGCAAGAAGGAGGACGACGACTGGTGGCTGGAGCTCTACGTGCTGCTCTCGCGCGCCACGCGCCACGAGGACCTCCTGCTCGTGCGGGCGCCGCGCATCGAGTTCTTCCTGGCAGGGCCGCCGGAGGGCTTGCGGAAGCAGCTAGCTGCTTCCGCAAGCTGGAGCGCGGCGCACATGAAGCGGAGCAGGAGGGAGGCGACGGCCCTCGCCAGAGAGCTCGGCTTCATCGAGTTTATCCGCGAGGCCTGACCTGAGGAGCGTCTCGCCCGAGCCGCGCCGTCTCTCGACTGTCCAACTACTTGTCTGGCTTCGCGCTGCGGACGACCCGCGCGCGTCGCTGGGACCCTCCCGGGGCGACCGGCGCGCGTCGTGGGAACTCTGTGCTGCGTCCTGCCCGGCGCCTCGCTCGCCCGTCGTCGCTCTGCCTGGCGACCAGAGCCTTGCCGGTTGTCAGCTAGCCGGCTAGCTCTCTTTGCTCCGCGCAGCGGACGACCCGCGCGCGTCGCTGGGACTCCGCGCTGCGCTGCGCCCGCAGCCTTGGATTCTTGGAGTGCGCAGGCAAAGAGAGAGGAAAAGAATGGACGGAAGCGGGTGCGATGCTCGTGAGGGGCGTGCGGACATGGGCGTCGCGGCGCGCGGGCGCTGCCGTCGGGGTTCCCGCGGAAGCTGCCTGCGGCGGCCACGCTCATTGTCACGAGTGTTCGGACAGGCATGCCCGAACCATTCACATTCATATACATTTACACTAGGCGTAACCATGATCGCATCCACGCAAATATACTCACACGCACTCAGATTCATCCACACTCAGACTCACTCGCGCTCTGACTCACCCGCGTTCAGTCTCTCGTAACTCGACTTATCGTATTCCTTCGCGTTGTGTACCCCGCCACAGTCCGGCACGCCCCTTATACGGTTGGTGGCCCCATAGGGAGCGCCACCGAAGAAGATATTCACAATTGCGGTATTCACAACTACGTATGGTTGGGTCCTTCGCAAGGCTAATTTAGCAACATGCAGCAAATGTGACCACGCGTCAGCAACGCACAAGGCTGCCGCGGTCCAATGGTAGAGTCGCAACTCATACAATACATCGCTCATCGGATCACTCACATACTGGGGCGGTGATCCTTCAATGGACCTTGGCTTTTTGGCATAGTAAACAATCTCAGCAGTTACCCAAATAGCATCTCCGAAAGTCTCCTCCGCAACAGAGCATGTGGTGTGAGTGTTGGGGTTATCGGTACATGGGAAGGTCGTAGCGCGCAGAAGCTGCCCGGGCGAGGCCGCGCGCGAGCCACGCCTCGCGCCTCGCGGCCCCGGGTAGCACGGCACCGAGGAGCGCCGAGCCCTCCTTCGTGCTGGGGCCGCGATCCGCGATTCTATGCCGCCACGCTGGTTCCGGGCAGGCTGTGCTGCCCGGCGGAAGGAATATACCCCAACCGCATGTGTTTTCACATTCCCTCCGAATTTGGGATTTGATGGGAGCAACTGATGACCCTCCAGTATCGAATGAAGGGCAGTCACAGACGTGCCGTGTGACTGTTTTGTCCAACCTGCGGATGAGTCTGAGACTTCCGCAATCTTTGCATCTGTCACGAGAAAGGCAATTAAAGTTCAACGCAGTGGGCCCTGCCCACCTTGTGGGCACTCGTCCTCAACTTAGCCCAATTCAAGCGGTCAGCCACAGTGGCTGTCGGGCTTGCTATCGACCTGTCGGCTTTGATTCTCAAGAAACGCGCCCAATTCGAATTATGCTATGTGGAGTCGCAGGCAGGACTTTCGTCGTCTCCTGAAGCAATTGGAAGGCAAGCACGCTTCACTGTTAGTTGCTTTTAGAACCATTTTCGTTTCCCTGCTTCTAGCTGGGCCCATCCCTCGAGCGACTTCTGCAAGGCGGCCTTCTTCGCCCGGATAGGCGCTCATAGGCACCATGCCCCGATGGAGGTTCTGGCGAGCAACCGTGAATGGACAAAGAAAATCATAATGAGTGATCTCTGTCGCCGATGATTTCTGGAAAGGCAACTTCTTTGTCTGCTGATATGGAAGACAATGCGGCCAGAAAGGTTCTTCCTCTGCCGGATTACCTCCTTTTGGCCTCGGAAACTTGCAACTGCCGCTGAGTCAGGTTCATTTTCCTTCCAGGCACTTTTCACGGATGTATCTTTCTGCTGCTTCACCAGGCGCCTCGATTTCTTTGACAATAGACGGTGGCGCCAAAGGGGGAGCGCGAGGCGACGGAGCCGTTCGCGCGCTGGAACCAGAGCCCGCAGCGGCTGAGCCGCCGGGCCTGGCATCCCCAGCCGGAGCAGCAGCACGAGCCGATGACGCGGCGGGAACGGGGACAGCTATGTCACCCAGCGTCGCGCCACTCACCGAGACGGCTAAGCCGCTCGGTGCAGCCGCTGGCGCTGCCTTGTTCAACTCGTTGAGTGCTGCACGCATAGGCTCATCACTTTGCACGCCCTCATTCTCCGATCTCTGACTCTTTCCTTTTGGCGGCATCCCAGGACAGAAAATTTCTCCGCGCGGCAGTAGGCATCATCCGTCCATGGGAAAAAGTCACTGTATGCGGCTCCTCTTTCAAGAAAATTCATAAACTCCTCTGAGTAAAATGAGTGTATTGCACCACCTCCAGATCCGTTTGAAACGGCTGGGAAATCAACGCTGGTCAAAGGTGCCCTGAATGGGCGCGCGCCAAATATCGACGTGGGTATATTGCCTACAGCAGGAGCCCAGTCCTGCCAGTACAGGACAAGGTCTTTAACGTCCGCCTCCTGTCTGGCATATCCGCCTTCTCTCGTTGCGCACGTTATATGACCATCCCGAACGGCTGACCCGCCGGAAAGCTGACAGAAAAATAATACGGCTAGCTTGGCCGCATTGATCATGTAATCCGCACATAACTGGCCAGCGTTCGCGCTTTCAATACGCCCTCCATTGTTTCGTTTGTGGTCCGGGTGGCTGGCACCGCAATGGAAAACGTCTCCTGGGCGGTGCCTAAGCTGTCGGTAGAGGCTCACTCCGTCAAGACTCAGTGTTCTAGGAAACATTCCGATTGCTTTGTAGTGTTCTATCCGACGGTTCATTCTGGCTCGAACTAGGGTGGCAAGGTCGCCCCACATCGGGCCAACGCCATCTTCATCGTTCTGCCAGCACTTGTGGTCCCCACCAATATACATGATGTCAATCGCCCCCTCGGGTGAACGACACATCGCGTCGTCAATCAACTGAACAGCGTCTCTTATCATGAACCTGAGGCTTCCAGCGAACGCGAGCGGGTTCTCATTTCTTTTGGGCCCACTCCCAACTCCGTTTAGCTTAGATGAGTTATCGAAAATGTCATTGAAGTTCCAGAACGTAAAATGGATCGGAGTGTGAGTCCCTTTTATGTAATACCTGGTCTGGTCCCACCGAAATTTTGAAGAGGCCTCAAGGATGTTCGAAACCTGTTATCCACTCATGGCTTGCTGTATACTTCCAAACACCTTCTCACGCAGGTTAAATTCAGGGCACAGGCTAGGCTTCGGTTTCCCTGCCCTGTCTTTGAACACAATTATAGAATCCGAGACAATGTGGATAGAGCAAGACCAAGCATGGTTCGACCCGTTCCTCATCTGGCTCAGCGGGCGAAAGAAACCCGCCACGGGTTTCCCCGTGGACGACATAGCAGCGAGGTCCTCTCCTATAAACGGGATCCATGAATGTCCGTTAACTTTGGCGATCTGAGAAATGGCCTGACGTTCCTTAATGAAGGTCAGTTTGGTCGACCAGTCTTTCATTTTTGGATCCGTGACCCCAATATAGGTCTAAAATTTCGCCCACCTTTGCCCGCCAATCGTTCGCGGGGGGTCTGGGATCACCCCCCAAGATTCCCCGCGCTCGTAGATACTCTAGGACGTTCCAGGGGCCACGCCCGATGCAAGGCTGATCATCAGACTCAGCTTCAGCTGCTGCTGGTCCTGAGTCGGGCGGCCCTCTCCCTTCACCACCTCCTGAGGAGGGGTGAGAGGGTGGATTGTTTCCTGAAGAGGATCCGCCGGATGTCGGTGGAGCTCCACCTCCACCGGCTGAGCCGTGGGGCGGTCCGCCACCAGTGCCCCCACCGGCTGAGCCGGGGGGGTTATTATTGCCGGGCGATTGGCCGGCGGATGAATCGCCGGCCACCTGTCGTCCGGCTCCAGGGCTGCTCAATGAGGACTGATTGCCGCACGGGCTGTGTCGTCCGGTGCCTCTGCTGCAGTTCTCGGCTGCTTCTGCGGCGGGTATTCATCGGCCCCTGGATCGAGGCCATCCCTAGCAAGCCATTCTTCAAGATCCTGCGGTCTTTTCCACGGGCGCTGTCTTTTCCGCCAACGTACCGCCTGCTGAGGAGAAGCCTCGAAATATGCTGCTTTTGCAGTGGCGGTAAGGGCCTCCTCGACAACGTGCACTGGCGCATGGTATAAGCCTTTGACCACTGGAAGAGCGAACATCGCCCCCCAGCGACCCCCAGTGGCTGAGCCCTGGGGAGGCTTTCGGGGAGAAGGCGCCCAAATGTCAACCCCGACATGCGGGGGGCCCTCTGTCCAGTGGTCAACCACTGGCACGCTCACATAGTTTCCAAAGGGAGTCTCATACCGAACGGCTGAGCCGACAGTAGGACCAATGACTTCTCCCGGTTCGAGCGGTCGAACTATGCCACGGTACCCCCCAGGAGGTTTCGCAGACACCTTACTGACCAACTTCGTCTTTTCGTCAGGATACGCCTGAAAGAACGCACAGAACGCACCAAGAAGGATCATGTCCAGGTCAGGAGGGGCGCAATCGAAACGGCAAGTAGCCTTCCGCTCGAACATCGTCCAATGTACCGCCCATGGATCTTGCGAAAACTGGGAATATAAACGCTGAAATATCGTCTGTGACGTTGATTCCAGGTCTGCCTTCAACGCGGTCACGACTTCGTCGCTCCGCATATGGAGTATGTCATGCCTCCACATTGCGCATCGCCAACCCCATCCTTTCGCGGGTGCGAATTTGATCTCCCCAGTAGGTCCCGGTCGGGACCATTCCCTCAACTTGTCGGGGAAACATATGAAGATCGGTTTGTTCTTCCAGGAATCGATGTCCTCAGTATTAGAGTTGGCTGATTTCTCTGTGTGCTGACTGTCTCGGAAGGCTGCCTCTGCTGCCCTTTTGCGAGCAGTTATTTCTTCGCCACGGATCTCAACACCAGCCTCCATCTCGACGTCCACCTCGGAAACGACATTGTTCGGGCTGAAGTCGTTGTCTTTTGTCCCGCCCGGCTGAGCCGGTGGGCAAGCCTCCCCTCTCGGCCGAGCCGGTGGCGTGGATTTTCGCATTGTTTTGGGAGAAGCTTCGTCTCGAATCTCTCTCCCCTGATTTTCTTCTCCGACTGAGCCGGAGTCGAAATCATCTACAATATCATCTGAGCAGATCGAAACAACGCCCTCCCCCGGCGGCTTAACCGCTGAGTCTCTCAACGGTCGGCACATGGGTTCGGTCGATGCTCTCTCAGACGCGCGGGGGGCGCGGCAGGCAAGGCTCGAGCAGTCGCCGCAAGGCAACAGCTCGACCCCGGGGGGGGCCGGCCGCGGGGCAGCCCGCGCAAGCTCTAGAGACGAAACGGCCGCGGCACAAACATGAGTGGAGGAGGAGATAGGAGGACGACGAGACGACAAACATTTCTCTGCAGCACGAGCAATGACAATATGGACCTGCTTAGCAAAAATTTCCGTGTAATCTTCTGCGCTCTTGGATTCTCGCCCTCTAGCCTCGACATACTCGCGCGCGCCATCGCATCTGCGCTCCAGCCCCTCCGCAACAACAGAAGAGGTAGTAGCTATCGCCCAGGGGTTTTACATGAAATTGCCCTTGCTATCCTTTAACCCATACGCACAGCCGCGCAACGCCGTCTTAGAAAAACTCTAGCTCTCTCATGAAACCTTTTACCTGAGGGCCCCTCCAATAATTGTACCAGTTAGGCCATTCAATACAAACAATGCCCCCCGCTTTGCGCACAGCGCGGGTAATCTCCTGAAAATTCCAAAACAGGTATCTGAAATCAGTCCTAATACCACGAAGCCTACGCATCGCTCTATGATTTCCAACACGGAAATAATGCGCTTCATTCACATATTGCCAGGGAGAGCCCCCCGTGCAAGGCATAGAACCCCACCGCATGATATGTTTTCCCTTGAACGTAGTAATGTCGTTCAGTGCTATTCTAAGTCCCTCATCCGTCCTCATGTCTTCCTTCTCGGTGTATCGAATCACCTTACATGAGTTGTCGGCGGAATTCTTTGGGTCTCCTATCCTGCTTTGAGGGCCACAACAGTACTATAATAAAAGCCTTTCCCTGGTCCACTGAGTGGCCGGGGCGCAATCTTCTCGGATCCAGAACTCTGTGTATCCGGTCCATCTACTCGGGCAATAGTCGCCATCGCTGGAATCACCATTCGAGACATGTTCAAATGGGTGATGATAACTACTCTCTTCGTCGCGCCAATTGTCAATGCGGTCAATCGTCAAACCTTGCTGGATATTAACAGCATAGGCGCGGCGCTTATCATCTAATTTTTCGGGGTCGACGGGACAATCACCGATTGCAGGTATGAACGTAACAAGTCTCGGAACAGAATGCCATCGTTTCAAACTCTGTCCTTGTTGCACCCATGTGTCCTTTTTGCCCAAGAAACTGGCAGCCGCAGCAGGTGGAGGATGAGGAAGAAAACGGTTGTCACTGGGAATATATTCCACGCTTTCCGGCGCCATGGAAGTATCTGACTCATTTTCACGATCCGTCATGTCAATCATTGTTTTCATTTCGCGATCAGAACATTTCTTGGTTATAGTATCCATCGCTCTCGTTTTCTCGGAGCTTCTGCTGTAACCTTCTTTAGTCATTAGAAAAATGATATTACCTGCATCTTCGGCGAAGCCGGATGCATCCGCAATCGCCGCTGCGCCGGGAGCGCATGCCTCCGCGGCTTTGCCGGGGGCGGCCACAACGGGTATACCCTTGTTGGGGCGCTTTTCTTTATGTTCATCTTTTTGCTTGGTACAACAGCTCCTCTCCGCAAGGCCGAACAAGGGCCCAAGCGGGGCTTCAGAATCCCCCCAGGTTTCAAGGGAAGTCCGTCTGAAATCATCGAGTTTAGATAATCTTGCTACCGCTTAGCGGCCCAGAATTTAGGTGTAACAATGTTGACAATATATAGAACCTTAACCCAAGCCAAAGGGTCAACCAATCTTATGGTTCCAATGTCGGCAGCCTCTCTTTGAGTTCTTTCATATTGGAGCTCAACAAGGCCACGAGAAAATTGTTCGGACACAGCTGCAGCATCAAATCTATGCGTTCTCGGGAGATGCATTAGCTTCATTGACCCACCTGCCTTGATGACTTTACAAACCGCTTGGTTATCTTCCAAAAATAGACATCGCACTGGTCTGTCAAGCAGCATTTCCCAAAGCGGTAGCGCCGCGAGCAGCTCCTTGCATAACGCCAGGTCAGCCGCGACAATCTCAGCCTGAGTGTACTATGGGAAACACACGCGTCTTTGCGATCCCATAGACTGCCCAGCTCTAGTGCATGGGCCCCAAATAGCTTGATAACTGGCACTCGTGCTCCGATGCGTGCGAATGTCACTTGCCAAGTCTGCATCAGATACTGCTTTAACAGAACGTCCTCCTTTTTGTCGCCTACCCACGAGGTCATGCGGCAATGGGGGGGTACATATGATATAACATATGAGGCGGAATAAATCCATGCCTTGTTGTTCTATCCATTTTGTAATGCAACTGGCGGTTTGACGGCACGGAGCAGATCGCATCTTGCCAGTCTCGCACCATAAAATATCTTCATCGATACTGTTGCGGCAATAGGTTGAAGCACACCCGACTGAGTCGGTGGCTCGGGGTCGTCAGGACTTGCTACTGCGGCGTCAAGGCCAATAACTTCTACGTTTCGATCAGGGGGGCCGGAATCAACATTGATTCGCAAGTCTGACGCTATTGCCTCCTCAGCTGGGCAGTATATCTCGCCTCGTGGGCCGCCCTGGCCATCTTCGGGATCAGTGAGTTCAAAGCCAAACGGGGCACCCGCGGCCGGATAAGTGGCTGGGTCGGTGTCCGTTAGTTGAGCATATAATGCAACACAGGATTCAAAGAACTCTGGCATGTCATACTCTATGATCCCAAGTATCTTCCAACAGCAGTTGGAGGGTCTATCTCTATTCCCTTGGGACAGTTATCAGAGGGTTCTTGAAGTAACTTCCAGCCCTCAGCAAGCTTGCTGGCAGGCCCCGACAGCTTGAAATCAACAACATATAATCAGAAAGATGTGTAACTCTTTATGGAAGTAACAGCTGCGCCACGGACTACACTTCACAAAGCCTCTTGCCGTAACATGTCCTTCACAATGCCGCCCCCAATATCCACCTGAATCAGGGTGCCCGTACAATGAGAGATACTGCGGTCATACAGGGTTACGCATGTGCGACCATGCTTTAGGCCATTCGTCTCGAGGCAAGAAAACCCATGTGGGGGTGCCCCCTAGCTTCGACTGAGTGTAGGCAAGGCGGGCGTCCGCTTGCTCGATGCTATGACCTTCGAATAGCCCGTAGGTGTCAGCTGCTTTGCTAGCCTGCATCGTAGCGGGGCCGCTGGAAAGTTCCTGGAATAATGCCACATCCTTATTTTGATCTCTAACACTCGAACCATCGAAGACTACCCACCTTTATACTTGCGATCTGCATGTCCGAACGGCAACCCCGAGTTCTTTTCAACGAGGATCGCAGAGAGCCGGCCAAAATGAGCCGACCTCCCCTTGAGTTCGGCAACTACATCGGAGTATTCTCTGACGCCATCCTCTATCCATGTGCCTATAGCTCGCAAAGTGTCCCATTCTTTTCTCAAGGCAGCTTGGGCATCTGATTCGCCTTGGCCTCGTCTTTTGAGACAGATCTGGCTACCGCGGCATCTATGCGGGCGCGTTGCCAATCGTTGGGAAGTTGGAAGGGTTCATCGACGATTGAAATAAGGTCAGTAAAAGGATTGTAGAAGTACTGCAAATCAAACTGTTCCTTTTCACGATGACTGGGATCTGCCTCCAAGTTATGCTGTAGCGGCATCCGAGGCACACTTCGCCGCGACGCGGCGGCCGCCGGACTCGGGGTCTGGCTTGCCTCACGGTTGTCCTCAGGCTCGTCATCGTCATCATCGGACAAAGGATCCCCACCGGCTGAGCCGGAGGGAAGCCCATCTCGTGCAATAGCGCCCCCAGACCATGTCTGCTTCCACCAAATATCCTCATCATCCGAAAGATGTCCTACCGAATCATCTTCCTCCGAGGACTCATCAGTCGCAGGCGCGGCTCGACCACCCTGGGTAAGTCGCGACGCCGCCCCGCATCCGCTGCCAGGAGTGTAGCACAGGCCGTTTTTCTTAAAGCGGCGCAGCCGCTCAGCCACCTTAGTTACTGGTAGCCTGGCCTCAGGGAGAGCCGCAAGTGGCTGAGCCTCTGCGGGTTCGGGCGGAGTCGGTGGATCGCCCACATCCAGGCCAATGTCACGCAGAAGGCCGAGGCAGGGGCCAGGATCTTCGACACCGAAGAATCCTCTCTTTTCTGCCGTGTATTGTTCCACAGCCTGTCGACGTTGTGCCTGATTCACGTGAAACCATCGTCCCGGATGTATCCCAGGATTGGTGGATTCAGGCAGCTTCTTCAGCCATTGGGCACCGTACTTCGGGTCTGGGTCTGTTACCCACACTCGAGTTATAGGCACGCAATCGGGATCATAGTAAAGAACAACTCGAATGCTACATGTCTTTCGACGACCTGCCAATGGAAGTTTATGTGTCAACTCCTCTTTTGTAAGTCCCACGACGATTCGTCTGTCCTCGAAGTATTCCCATCGTGTCCAGGTTTTGGGTTGTTCGATCAAGAAACCGTCCTCTCCCGGGAACCTTCTCACGCGGCTTAGCCGCTGAGAAGGTGGACTGTCTGTCCAGACGATACTCGAGTTGTGCGAGTCCCAGCTTTTGATTCTTGTCTGCTGGATGGGAACCGCGCTGAGGATCCCCACCGTCAACTACAATAGGCTCGTCATCCACACACAAACCACCTAGGCCGTCGTCTTCTAGATCGGCCTCTGAGTCGAAGTGAGGAGAGCCCTCGCCTCCTTGAGAAGGCGGTGGCATAGAAATAGCAGGATCATCAGCATTAAACATACTGTCCGGTCTTATCCCTGTGGCTGGTTGAGGTCCGTCTGGGACGGCCGCAGCTTCTCCTGTTTCTGTAGGGATTGTGACGGATCGCACCTCTGTTGCCGCTTTCTCGTACGCTTTTCGCAAAGGGGATTGAGGCGACTGGTCATCAGCAGTACCATCTAAGATGTTGCTGTACACCTGGTCAGACTTCTCAATGGTGGGTCGTTTTCCCTCTGGGGTACGCCCTGTTTCCATGTTCAGTCCGTCCAATTGTCCAGAGGGACGACGTAGCTGTCCGGTCCAACCAGCCCCCCCGCTCTGTGCACATACCCCAAGTAAACCCCTGGAATCATCGTTGCGCCAGTCTTGGTGGTCCGAAATCTGGACTCAGGTGGAGACACATAGCGCATGAGGGACCCAAAGGGGAGGAGCGGAGCATCGAATCTACACCCAGAGCGTCGTTCCCAACTTGACTGTCCCTCTGCTGGGGTTCGAGTATTGTAGCATAAACAAAAGTAACGGACCGCGTAGGTCCAAAACGGTGGCGGAAGATCAGCCTGCATGAGTAAGGCTCTGGCCCCCATCTGCACCACGCCATTTGCACGCTCTGCAACAGCGATATGTTTCTTGTTTCCTGGGATGGTGGGATCATGGGCAATATTGAGCTCGTAACATTCCCTCGCAAGCTCTCTTGCACCATCTGTATAACAATAGTAAAACTTTTCCTGCGGGGCTCTCAGGTTTACTAAAAAGTTGCAGACGTGAACCGCAGACTTGTTGAGTACACCCTGAGCGGCAAGAAAATCCGTAGCTCGGTCGCGAAAAGTCACACACGCGGTCTCATCGTGGAGCCCCCGCGATAGTTCATCCATCGCAAACCAATGGTCCGTCGTCGTCAGGTGTCCGAACGAATTGGGGTTCGCGCATGGGCGGGGAACCTTTAGCCCTTTGCTTTGCGCTTTGCGCTGTTGCTTTCTGGTAGCTTAGGCCCAATTGCACACTGAACAATATGGGATCTTAGGAGCATGAGTTAGAAGGTGCGGCAGGGGGGCCGCGGCCTTCTTTAGCCGCTCGGCAAGGCTATCCGACACCTCAACCTCCGCAACGTCTGGGTCTAAATCTGGCGGTGCGTCGACGTCGACTAAATCGACACAGTCAGCGTCTCCAACTTCACCCTCCCCGGGTCCTGGGGCCACGTTGCACACATATGAGTCCAGTCCTCGGTTTATATCGTAAGGAAGGTATCCTGAAACTCCGTACCTACGTGGGCGCCTGTATGCGGCGACGCAGGCCTCGGCTTTGCCGGGCTGCTCGTCGCACTGACCGACGGCTTGACAGTGGTCAGGCAAAGCTGAGAGACTTTTGAAAGCAGCGATACCGGTCGGCGTCCGATTCCAACCGCTTTCACAAGCCTTTTGAAGCGAATAGTAGAAGTAGGTAATGGTATCCGGAGGGTCTATCGAAGATGGAGAGGCGGGCGCGATCTCAGTCGGCCGCCCATCAGCGTAGCTGTGGGTTCCAATCAACTCATGTGCATGCAGGTCTATGGTAACGCGAGTCTGGGCAGCATGGGGCGGAGGGCCCCCCGCCGATTCCACATTGTCCAGGAATGCCTTGGCGCCTGGCGCCACGCAACACCACCGCTCGGGGGCTTCAACCCCTCCGGCGGCAACCGCGCACATCCACTGACCCAGCGCCTCTTTGCCTGATAGGGCCAAGTATGGTATTTACCCTCAACAGCCAGGTCCACTCTTTGGCCATTGGGCACTAGCAGGTAGGGTCTTTGGCCTGCTGGCCAAAAGAAGCTAAAGCCGCGATCCATGCACCGCTCTCCGACCGAAATCACGCACGGAGTCTCCGGCATGACTGAAGCGTTAAAACTACCACCCTTAAATTTAGGACATGCGATGCGAACTGAACCGAGGGCCTTGGATTCACCCCCAGCAGTATTCAGAGTGATCGATCGCGGAAGCTTTCGAAACAATATCATTGCACCTGCACTTCTATTTCTCCGCTACGAGGTTATACCCACATCCAGTGTCAATGATGGAGCTCAGCGCGCCAAGATACGCAGCATCTTTGTCTGTGCATCCAGCAGCGGCTGCGCCGTGCGGGCTCTCTTCCCCCTCCTTAGTTTTCAACCAGAGCTGCCAGACTTCATCTTGCAGGTCCGACGCTCTGATCACAGCTTCTGCAGTAGATGCCCTCGACTGAGTAGATATCTGTCTGCGCACTTTTCCTTGGAACCTCCATCTAGCTTCGCTACTCGAAGGCAACTCTTTCAAGTCGTGGCGACGCGCCTTTCTCCAAGTGATAGTGGCTTCCTCAGTAGAGGGGTGAAAACGGACACGGAGATTGCCTCTGTCGCTGTTCTGATGTCGGATGCAACTCTTACTAGGGGGACGCACCAGTACTTCTTGATCGCGCCCCGAGAAAGGGGGTACAGGAAAGTCGCAAGGACATTGACGAGACTCTCGACCTGTTTCCGGCTTTCCTGGTGAAACTCATCGCCGGAGGGATTCCAGTAGTCTCCTCCGCCGGCATCAGCAACAGCTTTCAAAAACTTAGGGCTGGTTTGTTTCTGCCCAGGGAGGCCCCGAAACAACGGAGCAGGGCACGCTATGGCACCCAAACTGTCTTGGTCAGTGGGTCTTTTTCTGACCCCCGCGCTTGCCGTTTGACCGACGCAGGCTTCGCCACATCCATCGAGCAAGGAAGATAAGGAAGTATGCCCTTAACAAAATTATATGTATCATTCCTCAAGCACTGACGGCTGAGCCGCCAGTGCGGAGCCATTGTCACGGATGACCGTCCGTGGTCTGGGCAAACCAGCACTCTTTGCCGCGCGAGCACTTACCTGTCTCCCTGTAGGATCGGCAGACCATGTCTTTGCTTTTGCCTTTGCCTTTGCTCTTGTCCCCATCCTTTCTACGTTTTTCAGAGTTAGTGCTAGAGGCTCTTGAGCCACTGTTACCTCCTGTCGATGAGACATTGGCAGCGGCGGCATTGGCTTGTTTAGTCGCACGCTCGCATCCCAAAGATTGCCCCGCGTCAAGCTTCGACTGATCCCACTTGTCGCGTTTAAGCTTCTCAGCGTCACTCAGCCCTCTGTGGGCCTTATTGCAACCATCTGCTGGCCCTCGACAATTCTTGGGATCTCGGGAATACGCGTAACATGGAATAGTGCTCTCTTTTCCGCGCGATTGATTGGATTGACTCCTGTTTTTCTGTTGCGCTCCTTTTCTACGTCCGCCTGTCGGGATCTGGGATCGGCCCTGCCCTTTTCGGCTTCGGTCCTTTGATCTCCCTCTGGTGCCCTTATCCTGGGCAGGAGCGGCATTCGACTTCTTTCCCGTGCACGGCTGAGCCGGCGCGGCACTCTTGGGCTTCTTATGATTAAACGGACAACCTTTCCCTGCATATGGGCAGGTTTCGCCCTTACGCACGTACTTACACGTCGTCTCGCCCTTAGTCAATCCGCTTTTCATGACATCAGTGGATTTCCCCAGCTTAGCTGCCACTTCTGCCGGAGCGGCTTTGCCGCCGGCATTCCTTCGGTTGTCATTACCCCACCTCCGCCTAATCGTGCCTGCCTAGCACGTTGGTTTCAAGGTACCCTCATGCACGCTGATGTTCCATTCTTCTTTTTCTCGCAACATCATTTCCTCAATCTGCTCCATCAGCCATTCATAGCTCTTCACGCCATGTCCCATTTTGTTGACTACCTACCAGACCACCCCAACCCAACCCGAAGGCCCGAATTTCGGGTTGGGGGGGCAAGGGTTCCATACGTGTTTTTTCGACGTTCCCGGACCCCCCCCCACTAGAAATCGAGGGTAAATCTGAGTCTTCGGGTTGGGTTGGGGTGGTTTGGTGGGTGGTGATTTGTCTCTTGACATGTCGTATAGTTGGCACGCAAAGTTCAGCTTGCTCGGTTTTCTGCATTGCTCAATGAAGTGTGCATGAATTGAGGCCCTCATTTCATCAGACGGAGGTCGGGCGCCGCAGAGCCGTTGGTATACGTCTGTCCATTCATTATAGAAATGATACAGGTCAGCATCTGGCCTGTGGGGTCAATAACTACCTTAAAGATATCACGCGAAATGGAATATTGGCCCAACTCCGATCTGACAGAGCACCACTGGCAAATGGCTCGTACCATCTCGCGTCCAGTTAAGAGCCTTCCCTCATTCTGGGCGCTGTATTCCATCCGTTGGATCTGTTGAAGGAAATGGATATGATGACAATGCTGGCTGCGATTTCTTCGCATTTTGTTGAATTTTGGCAATCATATTAGTAGCATTCATAAGATCAAGACGCTGAAAGCGCCCTGCATCTTTCAGCTGCTCATCGTCCACGGCTGGGTCCATAGCTTCCGCGATCCAGCGATGCGCTGCCTGACTCTCAGGCGACGATCCGGCGATCGCCGATCGCATGAATTTGCCACTCCCTTATGTTTGCAACATTGGGGGGTATCCATTAGGTCGATTTTCTGATTATTACCAACCTGTCTCCATTGATCTAGCGGCGTACTTTCATCATTAACACCTGGATCCTGCGGCCCGCGAGGGCCCTGAGGTCCCCCGCGGCTGCCTCCGCCATCCGAGGATCTGAACCCCCTGGGCTTCCTGGAGGCGATTTATGCGGTCGTTTGCCACGATCATCGCCCCGCATTGACGTGCTCTCGGAATTCGGAGCGTCACTCTTATCGTCTCCGTCCCCGCCCTGTCCTTCACCGCCCGACGACTTAGCCGCCGTCGGTCCCATAGGGCCATCCTTTGCGGATGGCGGTAGTTTGCGAGTATGTTGTCGTCACTAGACCTCGTCAGTTTAATGTTAGTTGGAAATCCATTCTCAGGGATACTCGGCTTAGCTGGACCCTCTAGGGCAGGACCGGGGATAGTAAAGTTATCGCGCAACAACGGCCTCACAGGAGTGTCTCGTGATAGTAACGGCAAATCAAATGAGCCCAAAGTGAGCCCTTTCCTTGTTTATGTTCAGTATACGGAGTTGGATTCGTGATGATGGCTTTGGCCCTCATCAATCCTTTCTCTGTCTCAGCTGCGTTCGCCATGGCCTCTGCTTCTCGCACGTTGGCGGCCGACCTTTGACCCCCCGAAAAACACATTTAGAACATCTTCTAGTGCTCGCATCGAAATGATCTTCACAAGCCGACCGGCCACAGCCAGCGCAAGTACCCGTCCTCGGGCGAAAGCAAGCCGAACAAAACTGAGCGACTATAGAACTCTCTGCTTGAGTTTCTCCCCGTTCCGCGGGTGGAGACTGCGCCCCCTCTCTTATCAGCAGGGTTGACATTCCCGCGTTTGCCACATTTGTCAAGTCGAACTGTAATGGAACGGACACAGTGCCAGACGACTAAGCCGCTGACAATAGATGTATGTCCGCCCCAGTCGGCCTGGCCGGCTGGCATTTAGCATTGTTCGATTGCACGCGCTGCAGGGATGTTCTGGCTCCTTCATGCGATCTAAGTTCTTCCAAATCTTGATTGTTCTGGTCGGCTATCTTCGCAGCTACTGCCTGGATGTTAACCGCTTCCAGCCTTGCGTTTCTAAGCTCTTCTTGTAAGGTCTGCTTTTCTCGCTCCGCCCTGACTGTAGCGATTTGTTATCCTTCTACTCTAGCCACCGCAACGGCCGCGGTGACCGCTTCGACATTAACAGACTGAGCATTTGCCGCCGCGACGGCCTGTCGTTCTGAAGCCAGCATCTCATGGCATCTGCTCTCGGCTTTATATCTCCGCTTGCCGCTTGGCGGCCGCGGTCTGATGATACATGTGTTCCATCAGTTCTCGTTCTCGCTCTCTAGCGGCCACAGCTAGGGCGAGTCTCTCAGCCTCTAACGTCCTCCGAATTTCTGCCATGGTTGCAGTCATCTCCTCTCGATCCAGACGGGCCCTTTCGGCCAACTGTGCTTCACTTGCGAGGAAGTCTCGCTGGGTGTTAGCCTCAGCTAGCCTAGCCTGATCCTGAATAGCCCGCATGAGAAGATAAGTGCAGTTGTGTTCTTCCATAGGAAGGCACTCGGTACACAACCATTGGACATTACACTTGGAGCATACTTCAGAGCAACTCTTACAAACTGGATGCCTACTTGCACCTTCTGGCCTGTAGGCTTTCCCCGGACATCTGCTTTCCGCCTGGGGCGTGCAGTCAAGGTTTGGGTTCCAGCATGCCTCCATTATAGAGATGGTACTGTTGCCCCTTGAAGTAGATAATGCTCCTGATCTAGGTATGTTAGGTCTTCCCTTTATAGACGCATTCGATCTGGGGCGAACAAAAATACTTTCCGGGGGTTTGGGTACGTCTAAGAGCTCCTCATCCCTCTCGTCCTGTTATATTAGCTCAGTGCACGAAGCTGGTTGTCCAACCATTTCCTCATCCTCAGCAACAGCTGGTATCGAGGGTTGCCCGTCGCATGAGGTGACCGCGGGACGAAAGAAACCTTCTTTCAGTGGTGAGACATTTAGGTCATAATCCTCGTTTCCCTGCTTCTTGAAATGAGGTGCAGGAGTCCGTCCTGTGGACTCCCTCTCATGCTTCGCCTGAGTCTCAGTCCTGTCCGCCTGAGGCGTCAAGATACTGGTATCTTCGCCAGGCCCATCCGGGGACCACCTCTCGCCTTGGGCGGGGAGGCATTCTTCCACCATCAGGGACAATTCTCGGCTCAAAGAGATTTCGTTGTTGATATTATCAAAATCTGTCTCCATTGAACTTATTTCATGCTCTTTATCAATGGGATCATCACTGTCGTGGCCGAATTGCCCATTTAATGCGATCGGGACGGGGGCGCCTCTATTCGTACCTGCCCATTCGCCTGGGGCGCTGGGGTACACGCCTGCGTTCTCATGGGCTTCCCCTTGCCGACTGGTTTCACCAGTGGCAGGCACGATTGTATGTGTAGCATTCGGAATCGGGCTGATTGACTCCGTCGATGTGGCACTCCAAGACGAGAACGCGCTTCGCCTAGGTCTCGCTGTTATGCCCTTTCGCCCATACGGGCCTGGGGTTTGTTCCCGATCGCCAATCGGACTTCCAGAAGGAGATATGTCTACCGACATCTCTACAACTCCTTCAATGCCCCTACCCCTAGATACCCGAGTGGCGATACTGGAAGGAGGAATACGGCCCTGGCCAGGGTCGCTCTCATTAGTGTCGTGTCAGTCATGTTGCACAACATACTGGTCTGCGTTTCGCGAAACGACGGACACGTCATCCGTCTTATCACAGCTCATTCCCGCAGCGACTAAGTCGAGGGGTTCATCCGAAGTTCTTGCTTCTGGGTGAGATGACCCCGCGTCGACCAAGTCCCGTGTTTCGGCTGATAACCAGTCTTTCCTCTGAGAGTCGGGATGAGATGCCAAAGGAATTAAGATCTCATGTTCACTCTGCTCAGGGAGAGAGGGGACGGGATGAGACATCGATAAGACAAGTATCCGGTAAGCAATATTACTCTATCAGGAATGCGTAGGGAGGAGGCCGGCTGGCCCACGACCGACGACGCGCGACGGCCGAGGGCTGGCGCGCTCCTTCTCTCTCCTGCAAGCAAAGACAAGCTTGCTTGAGCAATCAATACAGCTACAGGATGCAGCATTAGTTCAAGCAGACAGTGCGCAGCATGCAAGTTGACTTAAGTTGTATTTGAAGATGAGGCGGAGAGGAGCATATTTACTCCGTTGCCTGGTAGAGATCCTCGTAACAAATCTGCGAATACGTCGGCGACCGCTTGCCTGTCACGGTGGTGCTTCCCAGCTGTTTTGTCGATTGCCTCCACGATAAAGCTACGCTTCCGATTCGAATTCTCTTTCGGGATGTTCCTCACCCCTTTAAACTCCAACAGCATATCCCCAACGCGCTGCCTCCATCGCCGCCTCTGGATTCGCAAATGCCACTTTTGATATTCTTGGTGATCTCGGCTCTCTCGGACGTGCAGTGCGTAGCCAGCGCCTTCCGTTCCAAGATGAGTTGCCAAGTAATCGTCTCGACGCGCATCCTTGCCCACAGCTTTCGTTTTTGTCACGGTGGCCTCGGCGGCTGCGTTGCGAAGTACACCCTCCAGCCCCAAGCGTCTATCTTCGACACTGCCGCTCTCCAACTGCGGATCGCACATATTAGTAATAGCCGCTCCAAATATTCATCTTTACGGTAATCAGATTTACTCCTCGTGCACTTGTCGTCACACATGTCCCCAACAACTAGGAACACCCGCAAAATCGCACGAACAGCTCGGTGGTCGGACCCAAGGTCCAAGCACTTTGTAGATTGCGCGTCATGCAAAGACAACTGGGAGGAACGAGAGCAAATAATATAATCCAACTGTTTGGGTGTATTGTCGGTGCCCACCACACTGAAGTGCCTTACACCCCAGGATACGCCCCGCTTCTCTGATCCACCTGTCTGCGCACCTGTAAGGTGCGTTTCGCCCGGCGCGCCTCCCACCCCAGGTGGTGTGCCGGGCTCCGTCCCCCAGGCGCGCAATCCACCCCAAGCGGTGCGCCTGGCTGCCGTGGGCTGGCTCCAACTTCTGTTCAATATGCGACTTCCCTGCCCCCAGCGTGTCATCCAGCCCAGGTGAAGCGCCTCCCGCCCGTCAGCTTTCCAGCGGTTTCCACTTGTCTTGCACAGGCTAAGTGCTTTCACTCCGCACGCCATCCGCCTTGGGCGGCGCGCCCTCTACCCCCGCGGGCGCGGCATCTTGCCTAGGCGCTGCGCCGCGCGCCAGCTGAAGCCTAGCCCAGCTCGCGGCCGCCTGTCCGCACAATGGCCGCGTGCTCCTGGCTTCAGCGCGTGGCGTGCCAGCCGCCCCTGGCCGCGCGCCCCCTCCCACCGCCCGACGCTGGGGCGCCACGGCGCGCGCTCTGCCTCGAGCCACACCAGCCCAAGCCCGTTTGGCGCACACGCCGCCCCAGTGACCATGGGCCCAGCAGGTTGGCGCTTGCCCCTGCCTGGCAGCTCGCTCGTGCTGCCCCAGCTTGGGGGGCGCCGCCGCCGCCGCGTCGCCCTCCCGTTTTTTGTTTCCTGGCTGCCCGCGGGGAGCCCTCGCCCAACTCCCGTTCCCGCTGGGCGCCGCCCCGCCCATGGGTGCGATGCGCGCACCGGCCCTGGGCTCGGTTCGCTGCCTCCTTGCCCTTCCCCCAGCGCCCCTGGCCTTTTGCGTGGCCTCCACGTGCCGCTCTGCGGCAGCTGGCCTCCCGGTCTCCCCCCGGCCTCCCGCCTCCGCACCGCGGTCGCGCTTCGCCTCCGCCGCGCCGCACCGGCGCAGGGCTACGCGCCCAGCCCACCGCAGCAGTCCCGCGCAGCCACCACCAGCCACCCTCACCGCGCCCCGGGCCCGCCACCCTGGCGGCCCGTCACCCCTTCAGCGCCCTACTTGCTGGGCACCGCCCTGCACTGCAGCTGCGGGCTCCTCCCCTGGGTGGGCCCGCGACGCTCGCTGCCAGGGGCTGTCCTGCGGCCCAGCCGCCCCGCGCGCCCCCTCGCGCCCCAGCCGGGTGAGTGCGCCCTTTTTTCCCTCCTCCTGTCTCTGCCGCCAGCCATCGTCCTCTCCCCTCCCCTTGCATGCGGGACAATTCGCAAATAGCCCAGGTCGTTTGGACGCGCGTGCGGACTGCCTCTGTCGCGCTGCGACGTGGAAACTGAAATGTGAGAGAAGGGGGGGAGGACGAGGGCGAGGAGGGAGCGCGAGGAGGAGGAGGAAGAGGAGAAGGACGAGAAAGAGTGGGAGGAGGGATGCAGCAGGAGGAGGAGGAGGAGGAGGACGCGGAGGAGGACGATGACGATGACGATGACGATGACGAGGACGAGGACGAGGACGAGGACAAGGAGGAGAACGAGGACGACGAAGAGGAGGAGGAGGAGGAGGAGGAGGGAGGAGGAGGAGGAGGAGGAATAATAATGCAGGAGGAGGAGGAGGAGGAGGAGGGAAGAGGGAGGGGCGGCGAGGGAGGAGGAGGAGGAGGAGGAGGAGGAGGAGGAGGAGGAGGAGGAGGAGGAGGAGGAGGAGGAGGAGGAGGAGGAGGAGGAGGAGGAGGAGGAGGAGGAAGGAGGAGGAGGAGGAGGAGGAGGAGGAGGAGGAGGAGGAGGGGGGGGAGGGTCTGGAGGATGAGGAGGAGGACGCAGAGGAGGACGAGGACGAGGAGGAGGACGAGGACGAGGACGAGGACGAGGAAAGGCGCGGGAGCTGTCATGTCGGAGATGAGGCCCTTCACCTCGCGGGGGGGCGGTCGCACTTGCGGCATGCACACGCGAGGGCGGCAGGAGGGGGGGGGGGGAGCGGCCCAAAAACCGTTTGGTGACAGACCGCGCGGCGACCTCGGAATCCCCAACGACCTCACCGCGCGGTCCGTCACCGCACGGGTTGGGGACCTCGGAGGCCCAGGTCGCCCAAGACAACCTCGGAGGACGGCCCGAGTCTCAAAACGGTGCTGCGGCGACCCCGAAATCCCACTGACTCTCACCACGCGGTGTGGTCACCACACCGTTGGGGGGTCCCCGACGAGGCGGCCTCGCGGGGTGGCGGCGCGGAGGGCAGCCCCCAGAGGTGCCAGCGTTGGTTCTTTCCGCCCTGGCGGGAAGCTGGACGGAGCGAGTCTCTGCAGCGCCGACGGGCCCCCAAGAACCCAGACCCCCGACGTCATGATTGTTTCACGACGTCGACCCCGGGGATCTCGGCCTGCTCCCCGGGACCAGCTTCTCATCCTCGGTCGTTCTTTGAAGGTCCCGAGGCACGGCAAGGGCCCCCAAAGACCGAAAAGAAAAAAAAAAAAAAAAAAACCTTCCGTGATCTTAGTCATGACCCGACGGGGTCTGGGACTGCCCCCAGGCGGCCCGCGACAGGCTCCCCGAGAGGCCGCCGGCAGGCCGCGACAGGCAGTTCCATGGACGGGCCCTCCGGAGGGGCCAACCCCCGCGCCTGTTCTCCCACAGCGGCTCCGAGAAGCGCGGAGGGGGCCGCGACCAACGGCATTGCCGCGCGGACGCTCAACATTCCACAACACTGACAACAGCCCATGAGGTTAGCAGCCTCTGGCCGATAGAAGTGAGGTCGGCAAAACAGTCCGGAAAGGGATTGGCTCTCAGGGTTGGGTATAGCGGTCCTTCGATGGATGTTCGAGCTGAGCAGAAGCTACATGACGCCGTCCGATGGAGAATAGATTCGCGCATGGTGAGAATTACCGTGTAATAAGGATGCACGATAAGGATGCAAGGGCCTTGGAAGGCCGTGTCGACACTTTACGAGCGAACGCGGCCAGCGAAAGTGGCCAAGGATGGGCCGAAGGGGCAAGGATGCAAGGATAACCTTGGAAAGTTGCTTATCCTTACTGTGCGGGTTGACTGTACCTACCACACTGCCCCAACCTAACCCGAAGACCCAGATTTCGGGCTGGGGGGCACGGGTCCCGCACTTGTTTGTCCGATGTTCTCCTGCGCCCTCCCCCCCCTGGGAATGGAGGGCAAGTCGGGGCTTTCGGGTTGCATTGGGCCGGTTTGGTGAGTGGTGACGCACTGGTTCTTCCAAAGGTAGGAGGCGGCAGTCTCTCTCTGGAAGCGCCTTCTATAGAGGCATGCCACGGCGCTGGAATTTACGGACACTGACTTGGAAGGCCGGTGTTGGCGAGTCTAACGGCGCAATATCTGGCCTGGTGCCGTACCCCGTCGTCCAGCCAAAGATGCTGACAAGGAGGCAACCACGAAACGAGAACACCATCGGATTCGAATTCGGTGGCTTCAGCGCTGCGCAGGCGCGCGTCAATGAAGGGGCATACAGGGGATCGGAAGGCATAGGCGCGAGCCAAATTTCCTTCGGACGGTGACTCACGCGAGCCATTATGCTGGGCAGTGGCGCCAGGTGATATGAAGAGGTCCCCAAGACGAATCGAGAGGCCCCCAAAGCTTTGGCCCAGACCATCAAAGAGGCCCCCCGAGGGGCGGAAGCACCGCCGAGACGGCCGACGACGACCACGAGAGGCCCCCCCCGGCCAGAGGAGGCGGCCGCTGCAGCAGTTCCCCGGCGAGGAGCCCCCCGAACGGCGAGAGGCGGGGGCCAGGAGGCCGCGTGTGGGAGGGGAGGGGGGGGGCTGGCTCATCGGGGGAGCGGGGGGGACATCGATCGGCGGCGAGCGGGGGGGGGGAAGCGAGAAGGAGAAGGCCCCCTCGGAAGGCGGCATGGCTTCTCGGCAGCCCTCGCGCCCTCTGGGCAGTTTTTGCTTCGCCTGCGGGGGGGCTCCGAAAACTTCTCAGGCGGCAGGGGGGCTTCCGAACCTTCTGAGAAGGCCTTCTCCTACTCACTTCCCCCCCTCGCCCGCCGCCGAGGGGGCGCATCGACCTGGGGTCGGCGATACGCCGCCGAGAGATATCGGCGGCAGGCCCCCCGATGGCGAAACCGCACGCTCCTGGGGAGCACGGGCTCTCTCGGGCCCCTGGCCGGCGCTGACTGGACGATCGGGGGGTCGATGCGTTCCCCCCCCTTAGCCTACAGTGGAGGCCCGACCACAAGAAACCTTCCACAAGAAACCCAACCCTGACACCCGAGGACGTCCATGGGTTTTTGGCGTGGGAACGACGCGCTTTCCATGGCAAAACCACAGAACCCCAAGACACGGGCACCCTGGAGGCAAGCAGGGTCTTTCTTGGCATGGGCCTCCTCTGTATTCCCCCGCATGTCGCTGGCTTCCGAGGCACAGCTCGGGCCACCGTGCGGAACGATCCCGGCAGCCCCAGAACACGCCCCAGCCGGCCAGAACGCATGCGGAGGAGGAAACGCCGCCGAGAACGCTCGAGAACGTCCGAACGCGTCGGAGCTCGAGCCTCGACGCTCGCACATCCAAAAACGCCCAGAAACGTCGGACACCAGAGGAGAAGGAGCAAGAGGAGGAGGAGGAGGAGGAGGAGGAGGAGGAGGAGAGGAGGGAGGAGGAGGAGGAGGAGGAGGAGGAGGAGGAGGAGGCGAGGAGGAGAGGGAGGAGGAGAGGAGGGAGGAGAGGAGGAGGAGGAGGAGGGAGGAGGAGGAGGAGGGGAGGAGGAGAGGAGGGAGAGGAGGAGGAGGAGGAGGAGGAGGAGGAGGAGGAGGAGGAGGAGGAGGAGGAGGAGGAGGAGCCCCCCCCCAAGGCCGCCCCCGATGGGCACCAGCGGCGGCCGCCCCAAGAGGGAGCGGCGCCCGAGGGGGGGCGGCGAGGGGCCCCTGGCTGCGGCGGCGCCCGCTCGCCCGCGGCTCTCCGCGCCATCTGTCCTTCGCTCCTCCCACCAGTGCGATCGAAGGGGGCCAGGGCATCCCCTGAGTCTAGACAAGCGCGTTCTACTACTCGCAAGTAACTGCTCGCAAGTGGCCTGGATCCGCCATGGGAGATTTACGATACCCTACGTGGGTGCAGGCGTGTGTTTTTCAGACGTTTGCGAGTAGGCACTTTGCGAGAAGTGAAACGCGCTCGGTGAGTCGGCGGCGAGCGAGGGGGGAAAGCGAAGAGGAGGCCTCCTCAGAGGGCTCGGATGTTCCCCGGCCTTCTGAGAAGTTTTCTCTCAGCCTCCCCCGAAGGCACAAAGAAGACCTCTCGAGGAGGCCGGAGGCCGTCTGAGAAGCCCCGCCGCCTTCCGAGAAGGCCTTCTCCTTCTCACTTCCCCCCCCTCGCTCGCCGCCGAATGAGGTTCCATGCATCCCCCCAGAGCGCATCCCCTGACGGCTATACTCAGGTCGGGCATGTCCCCCTACAGGCGGATCTTGCAAGATAAAATTTAAGAGTTATCAGAAAGATGCTCACACATTGCCAAAAATACTCGACAAATCGTCCTCAGACTATGCTTCTACCATTTTTGAACGTTCCTCCCGCAGAGGGACGTGCCCGACGTAAGGTCATTGCCTCGGGCCTCCGGGGCCGTGCGGGCCGAGCTGGACCTTCCCTGGAGAACTCCCTCGTCGAGGCGCGGCCGCTGGAGGGCACCCCGAGGCTGGAAGGCTGGCGTGAACCGACAGGAGCGCCCGAAAACCTGCAGCCTTGAGCGAGACGAGGCCAGTGCGAGGACAGTGATCATGATGATAGCAATGAGGATGATGCTGATGACAATAAGAAGAATGCTAATAGTAATAATAATAACAATGATGATTAAAAATAACAATAATATTACTAGGTAGTAGTAATAATAATAATAATAATAATAATAATAATAATAATAATAATAATAATAATGATGATGATGGGAATAATAATAATAAAAATAATAATAATAATAACAATATAATGATAATAATAACGATAATAATAATAATAATAATGATGATAATAATAATGATGATGATAATAATGGTACAAAAAATGGTTTTTTAACAAACAAAGATGATGGTAGTAATAATAATAATGACAATATTGATAATAACAGCATTGATGATGATGATGCTGAGTATGATGAGGATGATGATGAGGACTATGATGAGGATGATGATGAGGATGATGATGATGACGATGATGGTGATGGTGATGATGGCGATGACGATGACGATGACGATGACGATGACGATGACGATGACGATGACGATGATGAGTATGATGATGAGTATGCTGATGAGTATGATGATGAGTATGATGATGAATATGATGATGATGATGATGATGATGATGATGACGATGATGATGATGATGATGATGATGATGATGATGATGATGATGATGATGATGATGATGATGATGATGAGACCAGGACGAGACCAGTCCACCAGAAGCCTTAGGCAAGAAACCCAGCCCTGAGACCCCAGGATGTCCATTGCCTTTGGTGTGGGGACGTCGCGCTGTCCGTAGCAAGCCCATCGAAAACCAAGAAGCCCAGGGCACCCTGGAGGCAAGCAGGGTATTTCCTGGCATGGGCCTCCACTGTAAATCGAGAATTTCTGAGATCCAGTTGCTTTGGAACATGTCTTGCGCGCCGCGGTAGTAGATTTCACAGGTGCGGGGCCAGAGGGTCGTGTAGGCTGATGTCGGGTAGGATGGCGCGGGGCAGCGGGGTGCGTGCAAAAAAACTAACAGGGCAGGGTTCTGGTATTCACCCAGTACAATTTTAATGAAAATGAGATAACATCGGAAGCGCAACCAATCATGAGCATAGCATTTCTAGGATTCCCAGGGCACCTGAACACATTGGGGGTTACCAGAGTCGATTTGGCAGGTGACTCGAATCATCACGCGCCCCTCTCTTTTGAATTCCGTGCTATCGAGTGGAAGTTTGCAAGTGTGACCTGGACGCATGTGTTCCGTAGGGTGTCTTGGCCCAAAGTTTTTATAGGTGCTAAGAAGCACTCATGTTCGCACTTCTTTTTTTGATGGCATCGCCCGTGGCCGCATATATTTGCATCAATTGTTCGGCTGGGCCCGACCGGCACCAGAGAATAAGATCGGGGACACCTTGGAAGCAGGGGTGGATAGTGGAACTGCTTGAGAAACATGCTCTGGCATACACGCTGGATAGGTTCCCTCAGGAAGAAGAGAGCTGCCGCATAGTAGCATTAGCTTTGTTCTCCCCGGGCACTGCGTTGGAGGGGCCGCTGACACTATTGAACAGGGAAGAGCGTTTTTTGTTTGAACTCTGGGGGCGTCCTTCTGACTTTTTCTCTGCCCATATCTCCGCGATTGCCGCAGTGGACGATGAGGGGCCACGTGCTGTTGGCGGTTCGTTCGTTCTGAATCGGATGTTCTCATCTCTCAATTTGGATGATTTACTTGGCACTGCTAGCACCGATGCTACGTGCAACTTCTGTGAGTGCTCTGGTATCAGAGTGGCGCGTCGGTGCACCGTCTCTGTGTGTCCAACTGCCATATCCAATTGCTGCCCTTTCTTGCCGCTGTGACTGGACTAGGATTGGCTTCTTGGCAAGATGGTTCCAGCCAAAAGCACGACCTTATATACCCGATTTATTCAACAGGTTGTGGCCCACAGCAGAATGGCGAAACACACGCTCGGGCAAGCACGAACCTGAGGTCAACAGCGACGACAGGAGCGAATTCAACAAGTCGAATTGTTTCTGCTTCGCAGCTTCCCGTTTACGTGAATGGGCCCCTGCCATACTAAGCGGATCCATGTCTTCAGCCGGCCCCGAAGGAGCTGAAGACACAGAGGGAGATCTAGTGCAGCTTGTGCGCGGCTTCGATACATTGGCAGGGCAACTTGACATTGGGTCGGTTTCGAGTGCAATGAGTCGTGATTCTAGTGCAATTGATTCGTCCCATTGGGGGCTGAGGGTCTACCGGGCGGTGCACATCATTGAGTGCATGAGGTTAGCAGGCATGTTGCGTGACAGAGGCTCAGTGCGGCTATCCCTTGAACGTGCCTTGAACATAGCTTTGCCCGCAGATTTAGCACGTGTCGCATGCCAGCATCTCCGAAGCATCCAGATCCCATCGGGTGTTACGCTTCATCGGTATGCGTTGTTCCTCGATGTTGCGATCATGCAGTGGTGGGCGCACAGAGGTGGCCTGTCGGATTCAATATTGTACTTGTGGGCAGACTCGTCTCCTCAAGTAGGCCATGATTGGCTCCTCGCCGACGTGCGCTTCATTTCAAAGAGCCTCATTGTAGACTTGTACAAAGCAGTAGTCAGACTGGAGCGGTGCCGAGGGCGCACCGAGAGGGATGCCGATTTTCTGTCCGATGATCTGAAAGCCGAGCTGGGGATGAATATTGTCCAACACATTCAAGTTCACAGCCTTGCCCCAGGAGGTTTGGGTCTAAAGGCCACGGTGGTTTGTATCCATATGCACCCGTCCTGCTCCCCCGGCGGCTCCTGATTGGCCAAGGGGCTTCGCATTTTCTGGCGACGCCTGCGGTGGACACTGCGCCAGAAAACTGCCGTCGCCCGTTTTATTCCAAGTATCAGTCGCTCGCCCATGCACCTAGCCGCTGGAGGGGGTAGGACAGGTGCATATGAGTACATGTCACCGTTTCCGAAGGCATCTTCCCTGCAACATAAACTGAGCGTGTTGCTGCACATGCTGAAGTTGGAGACGTCGTCCGAAGCACATCTGCGTAGCATAATGGGTGCGTTTCGTTCGGGGGCTTTCGACATGGGCACGGAGCTGGGACTTGCAGAACACCAGAGCTTGGACTTGCAACATGTACTCTTACAAACTTCGAGCCTCGGTGAGCTGGTGGACGATGACGGCTATCCTGATAATGGTTCAGAAACCAGCTCTTTCATGTTCGAGAACATGTTGCCCATTCCTGCGATGGCTCACATTTGCCACAACCTCTCATCAGGCCTCCTGGACAAGATGCCCCACTATTCTGAATGGCTGAAGCAATTGAAACATGTCGCGCGATTCTTAGCAAACGGTGATGCTCGGCGACGGTTTAGTCACTTCTGTCTAGAAGGTGGTCCAGGGGCTCCATTTCAACGTGTATTTAGAAATGGTATTAAACAACATGTGGATTGGCGTTGGGGATTAATCGTTGAGGAGCTGAAGCCTTTACTGGATGATTTCATGATACCTTTGCGAGCTTTCTGGGACCCAGGCAAGTTTCAACAGCATGCGCGCGATGGCCAGAGGGAGCGTACTCGCACAACAGATGCGGATACTGAATTAAACAATAGTATAGCAGCTCTAACTCCGATCATTAAGGGGACGCATTTTTGGATTTGGGGTCATGCTTTGCTAGAAATAGAAGCAATGATTCATGGATTGAGCGACTGGTCCGAGGGGTGCCCATGTCACGAAGCCCTATTCGTTCACAAGACCCGGTGGTTCAATGAGAAGGCCTACAACGAAGAACTTCGAGCTGGCAGCCCCAATGCGCACACTTGCCCCAACAAGGGCAACAGAGCCCCAGAACTTGCGGCCGGACGGGCCAAACTTGTTTTTGATGAGATTGCTGACAAGTCATATAGCAGCATTGTGGTGTTCGCGACCACATTGACAGCGCCCCCTATGGAGATGGAGTCTGTGCTGAAAGAATTCGATTCTATGGCTGCGCCAACTCCGCCACTCTGCGCTCATCTTCCCTACGTGGCTGACATTTGAGGCCCAAAGAGGGCACGCAGGGCACTCCTAGGGCTTGAAGATGGCCCTGAGGGGCCAATGGTGCTCTAAGAGGGCCCCGAGGGGGCTCCAATATCGGGCCCGAGGGCCCCAAGAGGACCCCATTTAGTTCGCCCAGGGGGATCCAACTTGGGGCGCTTTCCTGGGGAAGTTTAGGGCTCTCTGGGGGGCACGGCCTACTCGCTTGAGACCTGTGTCAGAAGGGATGTGCGGGCATTGCACGGGCTCATGCTTGGTCTGTTCTGGAAGTCAAGCTTACGTTTTGGAGAGTGATCCCATGGCGGCTTTGCGCCCTGGCACATAGCGACCCAGCTGTTGTTCGAGAGTGCGCTCGAGATGCTGCGCAGCAGTGGGATCGACGGCCAAACCCTCTACAACACCACCGAGTTAGCGTGCGATTCTTGAACCCTGAGGCGACTCTTTGGGCCGATGGGAGTAGAGTAGAAGGAGAAGAGGATAGGTGGGAGTAGGAAAAGACACCGTAATCGAGGGGGGATGGGCTGCGTGGAGGGGGAGGAGGATGAAGAGGGAGAGTGCGAGGAGAAGCAGGGAGGTGAGATTTTTGACAAGTCTGGAAAGGAGCCTGAAATAAAATCGTTCCTTCTCCAGGGAACTCGACGGCGTCACCTTGATTTGGTCGCGGAGGGCAGACCCCTGAGAGAGTTCCCCGAGGTAGAATTCGAGGCCGCTTGCTTCAAGTTTGTCAGCGTGGCAGAACGGAGAGTTGAAGCAGGGCACGCTCACATTAAACACAGAGTAGAATCTCGAACTGTTGGTCCCGCTTATGTTAGCAATGCTCGCCGCATGCCGGAGTTCGAGAGCATGCTTAATGAAAGGTGCCAGGGGGCCATTGCATTGGGTTTGAGATTATCACATTGGTGTCGTGTCGATATGTTTTGACGCGGGGGGGAGGGGCGGCTCAAAAATCAGCCCACAACGTGCAGTATAGCTTCATAGTGATAGTGGTTTCTTTCACAGAGAGGTATCCTTGCATCCTGATATTCGATCCACTTGGGCGTCCAAGGTGCTTGCGTCCTCATTGTGCATCCTAACTATAGATGTAAACTATTGGCTACCCGAGGTTCACTATGCTAGAAGAAGTTGCTGGGTACTTGGAGAAGACGCGGAGCCCTTTATCAGTAGCAGTAACCCTTGGCTTTGAAAATCATCCTGCTCTTTTTGGCTTACGAAGCAAGTCTCCAGCGCAGCACTCGACGAAGTTTCATTCAGATGTCGAGAATATTGTTTATCATTGCGATGCTCCGTCGCAGTACATGGCCCAACAAAGAGCAGCTGCAAAACAATCAAATGCAAAACAAATGGATGACAAAGCCCGCGACGCTCTATCCCGCAAGCCAGAGAGAAAGATGACATCGATTGAGTCTGCTCTTCAGAATTTCGCGTTAGATCATTTCCGCCACGTTTCAGACCCGACCAAGATTTATTCATGGTTAGCAGCCGATGCGACGGGGCCTGGTGGTGCAGATATCAAGCTACATACTCTGAGCGACTATTTGATTACCCCTCTTGGAATGGATTGTAAACGGTTTTCTGTCACGGAAGTGGCCGAGCTCGTTTCCTCTGCAAGGCCAGGGGCTGATCTCGACTTGCAAAACGACGACGGGCTGTCAGCCGCTGCCCCCGCTGCGCAAGCCATCGTGCCAGCCGCGGCCCCTCACCAGCGCATGTTCTTCCAAGTGATCGACAAGAAGCCTTCCACGCAGAAGACCATGCGCTTGCCAATCGGTGTTGGGCGGAGGCTCACAGATATAGATGTGGCAATCACGATTCACAAACCTATAAATACCAGCGGGGCGAATATTGCACTTCAGAGCTCTCCACATCAATTGTCGTCGAGTGGGAGCCCGGTGGCTATCCTGGCAGGGTTAGAAGGAAAGCACGCCGACCTGATCAGGCAAGCCAGCGAGTGGAGCGTCAAGCCATCACTGGTGTATGCCATCCGAGGGCATGCTGGCACTGAGGAGCACCTGGACTTAGTCACGAGGATGATCGACAGCAGTGCAATGCCAGGTTCTGAACGAGGTTTAGTTCCAGCACCGCACAGCAATGAACATGGCGTGCTAACGACGCTTGCTGCGAGCGGCTTTGCCGCATGTTCACCCGATGGCTCGTGGTCTCTAACAAAAGAGGCCCTGCATAGGATAGAAGTGCACAGAGAGCTCCATGCATCCCACCCTATCTTCCAGAAGCGCGACGGCATACCTGTCCAAGATTTGACATGTTATGAACTCATGCTGAGCCTTCAAAACGCTGGGTGGGTCCACGCCAATCATCCGAAGCCGCAGACTTTGCTCCATTTGCCGGGTCAAGCATGCAAGACATTCTACACGCCCTTCAAGTCGGCGCAGTACGCGCGCCCATACATGTTGACGCTTGCAGTGGAACATCGGGTCTTTGAGCGTGGATATACGGAGATCAAGCACTGCCAAGGACCATCTTACTACAACGAGATGCTGCACAATGTCGACCCAGCGCTGGCGCCTAAGCCTATGCCTAGACCGCGGGCTGCGCTTCCGCTCTGTGACGAAGACGTGGAGTTATCTTTGGAAGACGGCATTGAGCAAGAAATTCTGGACGCACTACGTGATGGGCTCGAAATCCAGCACGAGGGGCTGCCACCAGCCCCGCCAGTTCCGCTCCCGGGGCCACCAGTTGGCCCCCATGGGCCTCCAGGCCCTGGCGGAGGTGGAGGTGCTATGGGGCCAGCCCTCGCACCTCATGCTCCGCCAAGTGTACAGCGCTGGGGCTGCTTCACGATTCACCCTATTAAGGTAAGTCAAAGCAAACCTTTTGGTGGATGGAGAGCAAGCTGCCCCTTTCACCGCTCCTCTGACGTCACTGGCTGCACGAGGTCCATGACCCTGACCTCAGCCTCCCCTGGGGACGAGGACGCCGTGATGAGGTCCTTGAAGGATTGGTGCAACAAGGCTAAGAATTACAATCGTAAGTGGCTTCATAGACGCATATATTGTACCTGTGCCACCACCCAACGAGGCCTTCCTCGCGGAGAATAAGATCACAGATGGCCCCATTGGACCTGTCCGTACAGATGCTGAGCTCGACGACATCGAGTGCGCCACAGGGGGCGAAGCGACGAGGATGAGGGAGGAGGAGTAGGAGCAGGAAGAGGAGGGGGAGGAGGGAGAGGAGCAGGAAGAGGAGGGGGAGGAGGGAGATGCTCATTAACCTCCCCCTATATGAGGTATGCCGCCCACCCTCTCGCTGGGCCAGCAGCTGGGCCGGCCGCCCCAGCCCCTCCGGCCCCGGCCGCCCCTGCTGCGGCAGGGCGAGGGCGGGGGAAGGCCTGGGCCCGGGGAAGGGGCAGGGCACGCGGCCGAGCTGCTGCCCGCGGAAGCAGCTCGTCGGACTAACCCGCCCTACAGACCAAAAAAAACAAACGACCAACGATACACCAACAAACGCACCTTAAATCAACCCAAACCAAAGACACAGCACTCGAACACCGTGAACACCAATCAATACCAAGGCAAATCAACAAAACAAACATGAAAACCATCAACAACACTCAAGAACTATCGAAAACCATAACAAACCAACAAAAACCATCAACAACCATCAAACACGACATAAAACCATTGTAAACCATCAAAAACCATCAAAACACATCAAATTCATTAGAAAACCATCACAACGCATCAAGAACCATCAAAAACGCATCAAAACCGTCAAAACGTCACAAATCACATAAAAACGTCAAAAACAGGTTCCGGGCAGTTCCGGGCAGTTCCGGGCAGTTCCGGGCAGTTCCGGGCAGTTCCGGGCAGTTCCGGGCAAACGCCAAACATCGTCAAAAAACATGCACAAACCATCGCAAAACCGATGACATCCTATGCGTTTGGTAGCCTTCTGATGGCTGTTTGGTTGAATGTTAATATTTGTGATGGTTTTGGTTAGTTTATGATGGTTCGTACTGTTTTTGAATGGTTTTGATGTTGTTTGAGCGTTTTTGGATAGATTCGGGTGTTTTTTAATGGTTTTGATGGTTTTGGTTAGCTTTTGATTGTTTCTGTTTGTGTTTGAATGATTTTGATGTTTGGTTATAGTTTTTGATGGCTTCGATTGTTTTTAAAGGGATTTGTTGGTTGTGGGTCGCTGTTGATGGTTTCTGGTTGTGTTTGAGTGGTGTTGATGGTGGTGTTTGATGTATTTCTATGAATTCAATGATGTTGTGGTGTTTCTACATGTGTTTAACGTTAGTAGCGGTGTTGGAATGTTCGTTGGCATCCATCTAATAATTTCTGAACAAGTCTACATTGGTGCTGATGGTTGCTCAACGCTTTCAAATACCACTGACAATAATATTGTGCGTTGTGATTAGCTATTGCAAGTCCCCTCACCTCCTCAGCCTCGTCCATAGCCATTTGGGCTCCAGTGCACATGTCACGTATTTCTGACATGGAGCTGGAACTTGAATGCGATGCGTCCCCTGGTTCCATTGTGCTGGGCGTGGGGGCAGCAACGTCAGTTGGATCTCTGCGGAGCCGCGGAGCTCCGCGCGCACTTGTGGGTGGTCTTTCAAACATGCGGGACCTGTTCGACTGGCCTAGCTGGTGCATCAAAGCATTGAGAGACAACGCCCTTGGCATTGACTTAGGCGATGCGTTCAAGGCTAGTTTGGAAAGAGGAATATCCCTCACCACATGCTTCTCAGGGATGGGCTGCGTCGAGATGGCCTGCTCGTTCATCCAAGAGGCCGCCAGGGGTCTGGGAATCTGCTCGGAGGAAGCGAGCCCCTTTACCTTCGAGTCAGCAACAGACATGGACACAGTGTGCCAAACCGTTCTCAAGAGCCACGCCAATGCCCCAGGCTGCATCTTCAAAGACATACTGCACAGGTACCCTACAGACATCTCCCTGGAACTCAAACAATTGAGCAAGAGAGCAAGTGGGAAATATGATGATATCATGGCAGACGTCAGTACAAATGATTTAGAAAAGAAGGCCTCTGGAAATGCTGTTGCTGCGCAATTCAAATCCCAATGTGCTGAGACCCTTCACAGATATTTTAGGACGTGCCCACGTCCCGAAAATCAAGCAGCGCCGTGCGCGCGACATCCTGCCTTCCGGAGTCGCTGCATGCCCCGGCTCCGCGGGCGAGGCGCGAGTGAGAAGCTGCGTCTACACGTAGCTGGCACGCCTTGCATCGACTGGAGCGCAATGGGTCAACAGTTGGGTTTCAATGGGCCAACGGCCGTGATATTCGAGCGCTGGGTGCACGAACGGCTCTTTGAGGAAGAAGACGTGATCATACATGAGTGTACGCGCAACTTCCCAGTCAGTTGTTTGAGTGAGAGGCTCGGAGAGAAGTACGTCATTCTCAGCCTTCTCATCACGCCGCAAGAATTTGGATGGCCATGCTCAAGGCCCCGGAGATGGACTATCATGGTGAAGAAGTCTGCCTACAAGGTGAATGTCCCCTACACTTTGGATAGTCATGGCATTGCTGGGCTATTTGGGAGAGCGGTGGAGCTGGACGGGAACGCGTTCTTCTGCGCTGGGCACGAGGACCAACAGGAGGTCTTCAGGGCGATGGCGAAGAAGCGGAAGTTCTCGGAGGAAAGCACTTGGGATTGCGACGACGTGTTAGACGTAGGTAGTTGGGCGCGGCTACAGGGGCACATACGCGTTGCCAACGAGATGGGGAAGACTGACAGCGACGTAGTCATTGTGGACTTGAAAGACAACGCTGAGCACATTACGAGATGCATCAGCATAGTACCGACTCTCCTTCGAAAATCTTTAGTGTATTCTCTATCTCTGAAGCGAGTCATGATTCCGCTGGAGCACCTTCTAGTGCAAGGTATTCCTGTGATTGGCGATGATTTTCCGCACCGCTGCCCCTTCATGGATCTTATCAGAGCAAAGGCTCTGTCGCATGATGATGTCAAGTCACTGGCCGGAAATTGCATGCACATCGGCGTTGTGGGCCCCTTGGTCTTATACGTTCTTGCGTGCTTGGAGCCGGCCCGCGGGGGCACGTGCTGATTGATGCGTTTCGTCACTTGCCAGGCAACGCGGTTGCCAGGCCCAGGCGATGCGGTCGCCAGGTCATGATGATCTCATGCTTTACTGAGGCGCGTTGTTATTTCAGATCAAAAACTTCAGGCGTCTGACCCTCGCGCCGAAGTCGCAGATAGCAGCGGCTGCTATCTGCGACCCCGGCGCGCAGGATTGCTGCAATCCCCCACGGGCCGAAATTGCTACAATCCCCTGGGGCCGAGGTTGCTACAATCCCCCGCGGGCCGACATTGCTACAATCCCCTGGGGCCGAGGTTGCTGCTTTATTCCGCGGGCCGACATTGCTACAATCCCCCGCGGGCCGAATTTGCTACAATCCCCTGGGGCCGAAATTGCTACAATCCCCCGCGGGCCTAAATTGCTACAATCCCCCGCGGGCCGAAATTGCTACAATCCCCTGCGGGCTGAAATTGCTACAACCCCCCGCGGGCCGAAATTGCTACAATCCCCTGGGGCCGAGGTTGCTGGCTTCTTCCGCGGGCCGAACTTGCTACACCCCAACATGATTCAAACGCAATAGAAACATGTTAGCGCCTCGGCCTGTTCAGCGACAGGGGTGGCACTACATATGAGGAATGAAACGCGTCTCAAATGCAACCTCCTTGTTGCACCATGCCGAGCACACCAAGCCCCAGGACCCCTTGCCAAAGCAGGGAACAGCAAATGCAACAAGGAGGTTGCATTTGAGTCGCAAAGTATTCCTCATCTGTAGTGCCACCCGTGTGCTGCTGTCGCCTACCCTCTACTCTTCCGTAGCTGTTCTGGCTGAAGGGTCAAGCCTCGTGGATCTGCAACGTTACTTACCTGACATTCAGTTCTCCACTCTGTAAGTGGTCAACTTGGTTGCGCGATGTCCAGCCCCGGTGACCTCGAGTTGGAGTTCGAGTCGCTGCCGTCGGAGGCTACACCGGCGGCGGCGGCGGACATCGACGACATCTTCGATGCGACTTCCCCCTCGGGGAAAAGTGCGTCACAGTCGCCATCGCCGACCCCGACAGCGGCCGCGGCTGCTGCGGCTGCGCCGCCGCCGCCTAAGGCTGACGGCGACAAGAAGTCCACGCTGAGGTTCTGCATCGTTGACAAAAAACCCTTCGACAGCAAGCGCAAGGTGGACATGTGCCCCTGCCACGCGAGGGACTGGGAGGCCCTCCTCGCCCAGGTGGAGGACAAGAAGGAGAAGAAATACGTGATGGCCCTGAAGAAGAAGGCCGCTACAGGCGACAACACGGAACTCATGACCCTCGTTGCCAAGTTCCAGGCAGACGCGCCCTCTTTGGGGCGGGGGCGCGCTCGCGCCCAATTCGACTTCGCTTCGTTCTTCAAGGACACCTACGCAGCCACCGAGACCGTGGACGACGTGGAGAGCGAGATGATGACGTTCCTAGTGTTTGAAGAGCACAGCCGGACAGCGCGAGGCGGCAAGTTGACAGACCCCAAGATCGCGTCCGAGTGGGCCAAACTGACAAAGGCAGCCTGCGAGGACAAGCTACCAGGCGCCAAGTTCGACAACGATGGCCCCGAGGGGGCCCTTCGGATCAAGGTGAAAGTGAAGGGCACCGTTCACGACCTGAGCAAGATAGGCGAGCAGGTGACGGTCCGGGAGCGGGAGAATGAACAGAAGAGGCCTTCGAAAAGAATAGTGGACGGCATGAAGCGCTCTTTGACAAACTCGCACTCGTCCTTCGACGAACTGAGGAGTCTCGTAGACGAGGAACTTGTGGCAGACCACAAGAAAGAAGGGGCGTCAAACCAATCTTCGAGCGCACCGCCAGCCCTGGGCATCTTCTCGGCGAGGCCGTCTGCGGGGTCGTCGGTCACAGATATCATTGCCAGCATTCGCCAGGATGCGTCATCATCGGACGCTGATCGCATGTCTGATGTCGCGTCCTCAGCGGGTTCCAGCGGCGGCGGCGACGGCGGCGACTACCGCCCCACGGCCGCTGGCGGTCACAAGAAGCAGAAGAAGTTCGACCGCGACACGCAGATCCTCAACACAGAAGGCAAGCTCCTGAACTACGTCGAGAAAGTGCGGAGGCTAGCGGATGCGACGCTGGACGAGTTGGTGGCCTGCGAGACGAGCATCAAGCAGACAGCCATTCAGAACGACTTGGACTACTACAAGAAACACTTGGACATCTTGCAAGTGCGCAAGGAGGCCCTGGTCGCCTTCCTGCACAGCAAGGCGAGCATGGCCGTAATGCAGGATTTTGGGTGACCCAAAAGGGATTCCAGCTGCAAGGGGGTGGTGCGATAGATTTTGGGCAATTGTATTGCAAATGTATTGCGCTGGAGAATTGTATTGCATTGTATTGCAACGAATGTACTGCACGCGAAAATCCAGCAATACATTTGCGCCCTGGAGTGTATTGCACGCCCCGAATGCATTGCGACCCCACACATGCATTGCACCAAATCTATTGCACCACCCCCTTGTCGCTGGACCCCCGTTTAGGTTAGCCAGAAAGATGCGGTGAAGACGGGGCAGAGGAAGTCGCCATGCCCGGACTTCGCCACCATCATGTCCCTCGAGCAGTTCAAGGACATGCAGCGCGTGATCTCCGCATCGACTACCGCCGAGGAGTTGAAGACCGCCGAGAACCAGTGCAAAGCGGAGATGGCCAAGATGAACCAACTCATCAGCGCGAACAAGGCAATCGTCAAGGAGTCCAACTCCTTGCTCAAATCCCGCTCTAGGCAGCTTCAGACGATCGAGGAGGATAAGGCTCAGAGGGAGAAGAGGAGGGCCCAGGCATGCGCGGGTGTCGCCGCCAATATGCCACCGCCAGCGGCCAAGAAGCCCAAGCTGGACGCTACGGGCGACCTCTTGAACTTCGAGTACCAGGAGAGCCAGCAGACGTTGGCCATCAACTTCAGCGCGCTGAGCGCTAACTCTCCGGACTTGCTGGAGCCTTTCGTGGTGACAGGCTGCCCGGTGGATGTCGCAGTGAAAGAGGAGATGCTGAAGGCGTTCCAGCAGAAGTTCACCAACTGTCCACAGCGGACCAGTTCGGGGCGCGCAACTGCGCCGATGAAAGACCCTACAGATCAGCAGCGTGCAGTGACAGCCTTGCTTGGGTGCTTCCCCTATGACCTCTTGAAGAACATGCACAGCTCGGACGCCTTCAAAGCAGATCATCCCGAAATACTCAAGCTCCTCGAGCCGGCCTTGTCAGCGATGGCTGCCGACTCCCAGTACGGCGGCGTCGAGAATTTCTTCATGTCGAAAATGCGCTTGACTCTGCAGGGCACCGTGAACGTGGTGATGCTGCGTGCTGACAACTACACGGCGTGGTGTGGCAAGCACGGTGAGGCCGCGAACTCCAAGGGCGTGAACATCGAGACTGCGTTCAAGAAGATGGCTGCCATGACGACCGCCGAGGTTGCTGACTTTATCAAGGACCACCCGGGATCCATCAAGCAGGCAACGATCGGGAAGGGGGACTGCGTGTATGTGCCCATCGGATGGATTCTGATGGAGCACGCGAAGCCTGGGATCGACATGACGTGTGTGAAAATGTCAGTGCTCCACTTCCTCCAGGGCGATGGCCTCAGTTTCGCCACCAAGGCCATGGAGCTGCTGATCTCGAGCATGGAGGGCATGTCCAAAAACGTTGATTTGGTGAAGGAGGTTTACGAATTCATCAAACAGAATCCCGAGCCAACAGCCGAGATGAAGGATGAGCCCAAGCCGTAGCCTTAGCAGGGAACGGCCGATAAGAAGGCTGATACCAAGCGTCAGCCTGCCTGAATGAGCCGTCACTGCATATGGCTAGTGCGATGCCAGGCAGGTCCAAGGCAACAGTGAGTTCGGGGGTTCGGGGGAAAGATAAAACAATATTGAAAACAGAGGGCTTGTTGCCATAGCTGAGAGTTTTGAAGAGACCATACAGAAGCTGGCCTTCAGGTGAATGTTCTGGCGTCTTGTCCAGAATGCGTGCGTGGGCTGAGCATGCGTTTCGGCGTTTCTCCACTTAGTTCACAGTGATGGATGTTGCTTCGTGGTGCAGTATTGGGTTGCCAAGGCTTTGAATCAATTGAGTTCCCCCTTTTACCTCCACCATCGGAGGGCCTCCGACGACGGCGACGTCGACGTTGACGATCCTCGTTGCCCTCTGCCTCCTCCCGCCCTCCCGCAGGGTCCCAGCGTGAAACCACTAGGGGGGACAGGCGTGAAACCACTAGGGGGGACAGGCGTGAAACCACTAGGGGGGACAGGCGTGAAACCACTAGGGGGGACAGGCGTGGCACCACTAGGGGGGACAGGCGTGAAACCACTAGGGGGGCGACGACGACAACGACGGTGGCGACGGCGACAACGCGGCCCGGCCGGCCCCGGACCCGCCCCGGCACTGCCACGGCGACGCCTCCTGAGGGCGGACCTGGCGCAGGCGCCCTGGGGACGACGACGACGACGCGGCCCGGCCGTTGTTGTCGAGGTCGTGGTCATCAGAGGAGGCCCTCCGACCCTCCGAGGGCGGAGGTGAGAGGAGGACCTGCGCTGACCTACTCATAGATGTCAAGATAAGAGGTAAGAGGGAGGAGGAGGCCCCCTGAGGGCTTAGCGGAACCCTCTCTCCCTCCACTTCCCCCCGCTTGCTTGCCCAACCCACTCCTGGCCGAGAGAAGTTCACAGGTGCAGGGCCGCAGGGCCAGATTTTGATTTTTCGCACTGGGATTGTCGACTGACCTGCTGCACTCACTGTTTTCGCGCATCCCCAGTTGCCCCCGCGCGATACTGCCCCGTAGCCGCCTATGCGGCCCTCTGGCCCTGCATCTGTGAAATCCCCTACGCCGCGGGCTTCTCCAAGCGTTCCGTAAAAATGCTTCGAGAGGGTTACGGAACGCTCTGGAAGGAATTTATCCTCGTCCCAGCCCCGTCCGACCTGGACGCCCCTCACCTGAGCCTCGCCCACCATCCACGGGCCCGCTCAGAGATGCCCTCCAAGAGGTGCATGCCCGAGGCGACCCCGCGTGCCGCAGGGCCGCAGTGAGGGCCAACGATAGGGGGCGGGACCAGCTGAGGGGGGGGAAGCACCGAGCTGGAATCATTGATACATCGCAGATAGATCGGCGATAGGCGCCCGAAAGCGAATCCGAACGTTCCTGGGCGGGATGGGCTGTCAGGCCCCTATCGGCGATCCTGACCAGCCTCGAGCTCATTCCTATCCCCAAGATTGACAAGCCGAAATGCGGTGACAGTCTTAGGGATGCGCCCTCAGAGACCGAGGGCATCCTTCAGATCGGCGTCGAGATAAGGTGATGCCAATCATAGGGACAGGGAAATGCTTCATGCTGGTAAGACCCCGCGTTATACAAACCTGCAAGACGACGTCAGGACTTGGCGGCGGCTGGGGTGTCTGAACTGGCTGGGGCCCGAGAAAATGAGTCAGGAGGGGGGGATGAAGCCAAATCCGCTCAAAATCGGTCCCTGGACCCCTCCCGGAAACCATCTGGTGCAAATTCTCTCGCCGGATGCGTTTTTCACAGTCCCGGGGCCCGAGAACGGCCCCCAGAGGCCGAAAAAGGCACGAGACCTTCCCGAACCCCGAACCTGCCCGCCCTTCTTGCTGGCCAGAGCCAGTGCTGGGCTACTTCAGACCCACAGACGGCTCTCAGTCACGACCAGGACGAGATCGGACAAACTGACAAACTCAAATCGGGGACCCAGAGCTCCGACGAGATGGTTTGTTTCCAGATCCCGACGCTTCCCCTCGACGCCGGCCCCTGCGCCCTGGGACCATCAAACGTTGGTCTTGGGCGAGAAGTTTTGGCGGCGCGTACGAGGGGATACGGGGAGTAGGGCAGGCTTCTTAGAAGGAGCCTGCTCCTCAGAAGGCGCGGGCCTCACATCTGCGGACAAGGCCCGCGCCTTCCAAGAGGCAGGGGTGCCTCTCAGAAGGATGCCTTGGCGGCGAGCGAGAGGGAAGGAATGAGAAGGAGAAGGCCCTCTCAGAAGGCGGCGGGACTTCTCTGAAGCCCTCGCGCCCTCTGAGAAGTTTTTGGCGTCTCAAGGAAAGGCTTCGAAAACTTCTCAGAAAGGCGGGGGACTTCCGAAGAGACCTCTCGAGGAGGCCAGAGGCCGTCTGAGAAGCCCCGCCGCCTTCCGAGAAGGCATTCTCCTTCTCGCTTCCCCCCTGGGCTCGCCGCCGAATGCTCCCCTCCCGCTGCCCCCCTCGGCGCGTGGCCGAAAGCTGGCCCTGGGGAAGGAGGAGGAGGCGGAGCAGGAGGAGGAGCAGGAGGAGGAGGAGGTGCAGGAGGGGCAGGAGGGGAGGCCATGGATATGGATATCACCGCCGCCCCCATCAGATGAGGGAACCTCCAGGGTCTGAAGCCTCCTGGGCACGTTGAAATTACGAACGCCCCCACCGTGCCGGCACGAGCACGAACTTTCGGAGGTCCGCGCGGACTCCATGGATCGGCGCAGGGCCCCCACGGCGCGCGGAGCGCGCGCCAAGGGCGGCGCCGGAGACGCCGCCAGGGGGGCTCCAGCGCCCATCTACGAAATCCGCGCGGACCTCCGAAAGGCTATGTTTGTGCCACCAGCAGTTCGGGCCCCGAGATGCAGCCTGCCCCCGGGTCAGCCAGTTCGGCCCGGCCGAGATAAGCCTAGGCTTAGGTCGGGCATGTCCCCTACAGTCGGATTTTGGACGAACAACAAAAAATAATCGACCAGACTCCAAAATTGTCAAAAACAATCAAAAAACCGTCCCCAGACTATTTTTTGACTGTTTTTGAATGTTCCTCCTATAGAGGGACAGGCCCGACTGAAGCCCAGGCCGAGCTTCTCCTGGCCGAGCCCAGCTGCTGCCCGTCAGAGGGCCGCCCCACTCGCACTTCGCCGCCGGCTCCTGCTCCGCAGGCCCTGCGCAGGAGGCATCGCTACACCACCACCGATATTTTTGTTTTGTTCTCGGACAGCAGTCGATGAAACAATCATGCCAAAGCCTGCCTCTACTACTGATGATAATGACAGCAATAACGACAACAACAACAACAACAGCAGCAGCAACAACAGCAATCATGATAACGATACAATGAATACTGCTAATACGAATGATGACAACAATAATAACATGCTAATGATAATGCTTATAATAACAAGTATAATAAGAATGATACGTACAATCAAATAGTAATGATAAAGATTAGAGATGATACGTACAACCATAAAATGAGTACTACTAGAAACAACAACAACAACAACAACAACAACAACAACAACAACAACAACAACAACACCACCACCACCACCAACAACAACAACAATAACAACAACAACAGCAACAGCACCAGCAACAGCAACAGCAACAGCAAGAGCAACAACAGCAGCAACAACAACAATACCCAAAGTACGAAGATGGAAGAGAAGAAGAAAGAGAAGAACAATAAGAAGAAGAAGAAGGCCGAACGGGAACAGCACGAAATGCCCAGAGACGAAAACGCCAGGGGTGGGGCTGAGGCTGGCCCTCGCCGGGCACGGTGGTGGTGTACGGCTGCCGCCTGCAGAGGCCCGGCCCCTCCCGGTGCCGCCGCGGGCGCCGCCTTGGCAAAGGGGTCGTCGCCGGCGGACTGGCCCGCGCGAATCGCGGAGGCCATGCGCACGGCAAGCTGCGCCAGGGACCTGCGCGGGCAGGCTCGGTCAGCATCGGGTCGTGAGACCGGATCGGAACGGAACGTCCAGGAGGAGGAGGAGGAGGAGGAGGAGGAGGAAGGGGAGGAGGGGGAAGGGGGGGGAATAGGACGAGGAGGACATTTCCGGAACGTCGAGAGCGAAATCGTCTCGGAGTCAGATCGGATCGGGTCGGCCAGCCTCGATCTCAAATCCTGTCGATCGGGTCGAAGTGGGCTCTGCCTCCAGCTGCTGCTCCACAGGCCTCCGTGGGTCGCGAGCAAGAATCACGGCGAGCTTCGGGCGTGTCCCCCTACAGGGGGATTTTCTACGACAAATAAAACATACTCAAAAATTAGCCTGGCGAAGGACCCAACCACACGCAGCTGCGAGTACCGCAAGGATACCGGTGTCAAGCTCCCCCCGACCTTCGGTGGAGATCCCTATGGGGCCACGAAACGTGTGACGAAAAGTGCCGAAATGGGTGGTGGGGAGGCATGCGACCCTGCCACTGGGCCTTCGGTGGAGCTCCTGATAGCCGCGAACGTGTGAGGGGTGTGCCGGGGAGTGAGGCATGCGAAAACCTGCGCTGGGGCCTTCGGTGGAGCTCCCTTTGGGGCCACGAAGCGTGTGAGGGTGTGCCGCATGGGTGTGGGAGGCATGCGAACCATGCCACTGGGGCCTTCGGTGGAGCTCCCTATGGGGCCACGAAACGTGTGAGGGGTGTGCCGAAATGGGTGGGGGGGAGGCATGCGGACCCTGCCACTGGGGCCTTCGGTGGAGCTCCCTATGGGGCCACGAAACGTGTGAGGGGTGTGCCGAAATGGGTGGTGGGGAGGCATGCGAACGCAGCCACTGGGGCCTTCGGTGGAGCTCCCTATGGGGCCACGAAGCGTGTGAGGGGTGTGCCGAAAATGGGTGGTGGGGAGGCATGCGAACGCAGCCACTGGGGCCTTCGGTGGAGCTCCTATGGGGCCACCGAAACGTGGGGAGGGGTGTGCCGAAAATGGGTGGTGGGGGAGGCATGCGAATACCATGCCACTGGAGGCCTTCGGTGGAGCTCCTTATGGAGGCCACGTAACCGTCGTTGAGGGGAGTCTTTCTTTGCTTCTCTCTGTGCGAATCCATGGGTGGTTGGGGAAGGCATGCGAACCCTGCCACTGGGGCCTTCGGTTGGAGTCTAGGTGATACGCCACGAAAAGAGAAGGGGTGATACGCCACGAATGGGTGGTGGGGAGGCATGCGGACCCTGCCACTGGGGCCTTCGGTGGAGCTCCCTATGGGGCCACGAAACGTGTGAGGGGTGTGCCGACATGGGTGGTGGGGAGGCATGCGGACCCTGCCACTGGGGCCTTCGGTGGAGCTCCCTATGGGGCCACGAAACGTGTGAGGGGTGTGCCGAAATGGGTGGTGGGGAGGCATGCGAACGCAGCCACTGGGGCCTTCGGTGGAGCTCCCTATTGGGGCCACGAAACGTGTGAGGGGTGTGCCGAAATGGGTGGTGGGGAGGCATGCGAACACAGCCACTGGGGCCTTCGGTGGAGCTCCCTATTGGGGCCACGAAACGTGTGAGGGCAAGGCATCTGTGTGCCTGACGTGGGTGGTGGGGAGGCCTTGCGACGGCAGCACTGGGGCCTTCGGTGGAGCTCCCTATGGGGCCACGAAACGTGTGAGGGGTGTGCCGAAATGGGTGGTGGGGAGGCACGCGAACGCAGGAGGGAGGAGGGCGAGGAGAAGGAGGAAGAAGGAACGCAGGGACCGTCTCTTCAAAACGAGGACCCAACACCACAGGATGGTTGGGAAATATGCAATAGTCTCAAAAAAAACAAATAGTCCCCTGACTATTTTTTGACTACTTTGAATATTCCCCCTGTAGAGGGACAGGCCCGACTTGAGCCTAGGGTCAACGACGGGGAAAACTGGTTCAGGGGTGAGAGGGAAAACGTCGACCCTGAATCGGTGATACATCGCCACTAGATCGGCGACAGACCTCCGATAGCGAATCAGCATGGTCCTGGGAAGGGTGAGCTATCGGCCCCTATCAACGATCAATGGGCGCTTGGGGGCCGATGCATTCCCCCTCTGAGCCTATCCCCCCGTAACGTTGCCCCTAACGTTGCCCCCGCCCATCACTGGAGGCGCCTCCGCTTCCCAGCCCCTCCCCCCCCCATCCCCTCCCACACGCCCAGGTGCCCCGATCGCGCAGCTGGGTGCCCACCGAGGTGGACGCGGGGAGAGAGAGAGAGAGAGAGAGAGAGAGAAAGAAAGAGAGAGAGAGAGAGAAAAAAAAAAAAAAAAAAAAAAAAAAAAAAAAAAAAAAAAAAGAGAGAGAGAGAGAGAGACAGGGCCAAAACGCAGGTCCCGAGAGGCGGAAGAAAGCAATGTACGGTTGCGCCGCCTGGAGCTGGAGAAGCGCATTCGCACAGCCGAGAGATGCTGCATGGTATGGCAGGAGTGGCGCTCCAGCCAGACGAGCCATAGGTTGATCATGTTCGCAGGGCAGCGCATACTTGCGAAACGATTGCGAAGAATCACGGTGTCATCGAATGGATAAACGTTCTTTGGGCGCGGAGAGAGAAAGAGAGAGAGAGGGAGAGAGAGAGAGAGAGAGAGCGAGAGAGAACAGCAACAACAAAACTGACGAAGGACCCAACCATATGCAATTGCGAGTACCGCATTGTGGAACGTGTGAAGGGTGAGCCGAAATCGGTGGCGCGAAAGCAAGTGGACACCGCCATTGGAGCCTTCGGTGGAGCTCCCTATGGGGCCACGAAGCGCTGTCCTGGGTGGGGGAAACGCATGCGAACTGCGCCATTGGGACCTTCGCTGGAGATCCCTATGGGGCCTCCAAACGCTGTCATGGGTGGGGGGACGCATGCGAACTGCGTCAGTGACGTTTCGGTGGAGCTCCTTGCGGGGCCACGAAACGCTGTTCACGACGCATGCGAACGGCACCACTGGGACCCTCGGTGGACCTCCCTACGGGGCCACGAAACGCTGTCCTGGGTGGCGTTGACGCATGCGGACCAGGCCATTGGAGCCGTCGGTGGAGCTCCCTGTGGGGCCACGAAGCGCTGTCTTGGGTGGCGTTGACGCATGCGGATCCTGCCACTGGAGCCTTCGGTGGAGCTCCCTATGGGGCCACGAACCGCTGTCCTGGGTGGCGTTGACGCATGCGGACCCTGCCACTGGAGCATTCGGTGGAGCTCCCTATGGGGCCACGAACCGCTGTCCTGGGTGGCTCTGGCGCATGCGGGCCCTGCCACTGGAGCCTTCGGTGGACCTCCCTATGGGGCCACGAAACGCTGTCCTGAGTGTGGGAGACGCATGCGAACGGCGCCACCGGAGCCTTCGGTGGACCTTCTTATGAGGCCACGGAACGCTGCCCTGGGTGGCGGTAACGCATGCGGACCCTGCCTCTGGAGCCTTCGGTGGAGCTCCCTGTGGGGCCACGAAACGCTGACCTCGGCAGCGCTGACGCATGCGGACCCTACCAGTGGAGCCTTCGGTGGAGTTTTCTATGGAGCCACGAAACGCTGTTATGGGTGGGGTTGACGCATGCGGATCCTGCCACTGGAGCCTTCGGTGGAGCTCCCTCTGGGGCCACGGAAAACTGTTTTGGGTGGCGGTGACTTATGCGGGCCCTGCCACTGGAGCATTCGGTGGAGCTCCCTGTGGGGCCACGAAACGCTGTCCTGGGTGGCGCTGGCGCATGCTGACCCTGCCACTGGAGCCGTCGGTACAACCCCATATGGGGCCATGAAACGCTGTCCTGGGTGGCGTTGACGCATGCGGACCCTGTCACTAGAGCCTTCGGTGGAGCTCCCGATGGGGCCACTAAACGCTGTCCTGGGTGGGGGAGACGCATGCGAACGGCGCCACCAGGACCCTCGGTGGAGCTCCCTCTGGGGCCACGAAGCGCTGACCTGCATGGCGGTGGCGCATGCGGACCCTGCCACTGGAGCCTTCGATGGGCCCCCCTACCGGGCCACGAAACGCTGTCCTGGGTGGCGTAAACGCATGCGGACCCTGCCACTGGAGCCTTCGGTGGAGCTCTCTACGGGGCCACGGAACGCTGCCCCAGGTGGCGTTGACGCATGCGGACCCTGCCACTGGAGCCGTCGGTACAACCCCATATGGGGCCATGAAACGCTGTCCTGGGTGGCGTTGACGCATGCGGACCCTGCCACTGGAGCATTCGGTGGAATTCCCTACGGGGCCACGAAACGCTGTCCTGGGTGGCGGTGACGCATGCGGACCCTGCCACAGGAGCCGTCGGTGGAGCTCCGTGTGGGGCCACGAAACGCTGTCCTGGGTGGCGTCGACGCATGCGGACCCTGCCACTGGAGCCTTCGGTTGAGTTTTCTATGGAGCCACGAAGCACTGTCATGGGTGGGGGAGACGCATGCGGAGCGTGCCACTGGATCCTTCGGTGGAGCCCCCTTTGGGGCCACGAAACGTTGTCTTCGGTGGCGCTGACGCATGCGGACCCTGCCACTGGAGCCTTCGGTGGAGCTCCCTCTGGGGCCACGGAAAACTGTTTTGGGTGGCGGTGACGCATGCGGACCCTGCCACTGGAGCCTTCGGTAGAGCTTCCTATGGGGCCACGAAACGCTATCCTGGGTGGCGGTGACGCACGCGGACCCTGCCAATGGAGCTTTCGGTGGAGCTCCCTATGGGGCCACGGAACGCTATTCTTGGTGGCGTTGACGCATGCGGACCCTGCCACTGCAGCCTTCGGTGGAGCTCCCTATGGGGCCACGAAACGCTGTTTTGGCTGGCGTTGACGCATGCGGACCCTGCCACTGGAGCCTTCGGTGGAGCTCCCTACCGGGCCACGAAACGGTGTCCTGGGTGGCGCTGAAGCATGCGAACGGTGCAGCTTTCTGTGGAGCTCTCTATGGGGCCACGGAACGCTACCCTTGGTGGCGGTGACGCATGCGGACCCTGCCACTGCAGCCTTTGGTGGAGCTCCCTATGGGGCCACGAAAACCTGCGAGGGGTGTTGCGAAATGATGGACATTCGGACAGCAGAGGCAAGGAGGGGGGGGAGGGGGGATGGGACGAGAGGAGAGGAGAGAAGAGGAGAGGAGAGGAGAGGAGAGGCGAGGAGAGGAGAGGAGTGGTGAGGAGAGGCGAGCGGGAGCGAGGCGAGGCGAGCGAGGCGAGGCGAGGCTCTGGGCGAGGCGAGGCGAGGAGAGGAGAGGATGAGGAGGGAGAGGAGAGGATGAGAGGAGAGGAGAGGAGAGGAGAGGAGGAAGGAGAGGAGAGGAGAGGAGGGACGAGGGGAGGAGAGGGAGGAGGGAGTGGAGAGGGAGGGAGAGGAGAGGAGAGGAGAGGAGAGGAGAGGAGGAGGAGAGTGAAGTGGAGAGGAGAGGAGAGGAAGAGGAGAGGAGAGAGAGGAGAGGAGAGGAGAGGAGAGGAGAGGAGAGGGAGAGGAGTGGAGTGGAGAGGAGGGGAGAGGAAGAGGCGAGAGAGAGGGAGAGGAGAGCAGAGGAGAGGAGAGGAGAGGAGAGGGTGAGAGGGAGGAGAGGAGAGGGAGAGGAGAGGAAGGAAGAGGAGAGGAGGAGGACGAGGAGAGGATGAGGAGAGGAGTAGAGGAGAGGAGAGGAGGAGGGAGAGAGTGGAGAGGAGAGGAGTAGGAGAGAGGAGAGGGAGGGAGGAGAGGAGTGGAGAGCAGAGGAGAGGAGAGTGAGAGGAGAGGTAGAGGGTTGAGAGAGGAGAGAGGAGAGGAGAGGAGTGGAGGAGGAGGAGGAGGAGGAGGAGGAGGAGGATGAGAGAGAAGGAGGAGGAGGAGGAGGAGGAGGAAGGAGGAGGAGGAGGAGGGGGAGGAGGAGGAGGAGGAGGGAGGAGGAGGGGGAGGAGGAGGAGACGCGGCGCGCAGTCTCTTCAAAACGAGGACCCAACACCACAGGATGGGTTGGAAAAAGAGAAGGCCATCCTGCCAGTCGCGACGAGGCGGAGGCAAGCAAGGCGGAAAGCGGATGACGAGGGGGAGCGGCATGAGGAGGTGCAGGAGGGGCCTGGCGCGCGGCCTGGGCAGGGCAAGAATCCCACCCAGGGACGCAGATGAGCAAAATCGGCTACTATTTCCGATGGAGTGCTGGAGCGAGGAACGCCGGCGCGCAAGGCGCACAAGGGGTCTTGTGCAAGGGGTCCGTATCTATTATGTTTATTCTGCGCCTCCTCCTTCTCCTCCATAAAGCACGCAAGCGCGAATCCAGTCCCAAGGGCATGCACAAGAGCCCCGCACAAGGCGCACAGTGTCCCCCGCACAGGACAAGGCCTCCGCACAAGACTCGCAAGAGCGCCCTCTCTATTCAAGACCCACGGACACTTCGGCGTGTGGAAGACGCTGTCGTCGTCGTCGTCATCATCGTCGTCGTCGTGAATCCCAAGGAAGTCCCACCAGCCATCTGAGCGGTCTAACGAATTTTGCCTTCTACCTGCCAAAACCCTTCCTTCCCCTGCTCGGGGGAGGGGTTTCCCCCTCCCCCTGCCCCCTCCCCTGGGTCTGGACGGGGCGCCCCGCGAGGAGTTAGAGCGACCAAGATCGCCCGAAATGGCTCCAAGAGGGCCTCAGAGAGCGCAAGATGGCCTCCAAGATGGCTCAAGGTACCTCCGGATGGCTCAAGATAGCCCCTGACAATCATCCAAGAGGCCTCAAGATGGCCCCAAGACGGTTTCAAGTGCCCTCCGAGCCCACCAAGGACCCCACAAGAGATCAAAATGGCTCCAAAACCGAAAGGGAAAAATTACCCTGGCGACGTACCCAACCCCTGCGCAATGCGGGGCATGAGTAGCTTGGGAGACGTTATACGAAGGTGATGACGTGACATGGGCGCATATACTTCTGCAAGCGGCATTCGTGAGGCTCGCAGCCCCCCAGGGACGGCGAGGTCCCGCTCAGATCTGCCTGGTGCCTCGCTCCGCTGGACCCACCAGCAGCCCTCGGAAGTGGCGACAATTTTGCAGATCGCAGCCCCCCAGGGACGGCGAGGTCCCGCTCAGATCCGCGCGGTGCCTCACTCCGCAGGACCCACCAGCAGCCCTCGAAAGTGGCGACAATTTCGCATACCGCAGCCCCCCAGGGACGGCGAGGTCCCGCTCAGGCCCGCGCGGTGCTTCATTCCGCAGGAACCACCAGCAGCCATCGAAATAGGCGACATCTCGCATATCGGAGCCCCCCCCAAGCACGGCGAGGTCCCGCTCAGGTCCGCGCGGTGCCTCACTCCGCAGGACCCACCAGCAGCCCTCGAAAGTGGCGACAAGTGGCGACAGTTTCGCAGATCGCAGCCCCCCAGGGACGGCGATGTCCCGCTCAGGCCCGCGCGGTGCCTCATTCCGCAGGAACCACCAGCAGCCCTCGAAAGTGGCGACAATTTCGCATGTCGCAGCCCCCCAGGGACGGCGATGTCCCGCTCAGGTCCGCGCGGTGCCTCGCTCCGCAGGACCCACCAGCAGCCCTCGAAAGTGGCGACCAATTTGCAGATCGCAGCCCCCCAGGGACGCCGAGGGGGGGTTTTTTTTTTTTTTTTTTTTTTTTTTTTTTATTTTTTCCCGACTCAGGTCCGCGCGGTGCCTCACTCCGCCTGGACCCACAGCAGCCTCGAAAGTTGCGGCGAATTTTCGTGATCGCAGCCCCCCGAGGACGGCCGAGGTCACGCTCAGGTTCCGCGCGGTGCTCGCTCCGCAGGACCTCCGGCAGCCCTCGATAGTTTTGGCGACAGTTTGCAGATCGCAGCCCCCAGGGACGGCGAGGTCCCGATCTGGTCCGCGCGGATTTCCTCACTCAGCCGGACCACCAGCAGCCTCGAATGTGGCGTCGGTTTCGGCGATCAAGCCCCCCCAGGGACGCGAGTCCCGGCTTCAAGGTTACCGCGCGGTGCCTCGATCGCTGACACACCTGCAGCCCTCGAAAGTTGGCGAATTTCGCAGATCGCAGCCCCCCAGGGACGGCGAGGTCCCGCTCAGGTCCGCGCGGTGCCTCACTCCGCAGGACCCACCAGCAGCCCTCGAAAGTTGCGGCATTTCGCAGATCGCAGCCCCCCATGGACGGCGAGGTCCCGCTCAGGTCCGCGCGGTGCCTCGCTCCGCAGGACCCTCCGGCAGCCCTCGAAAGTGGCGACAGTTTCGCAGATCGCAGCCCCCCAGGGACGGCGAGGTCCCGCTCAGGTCCGCGCGGTGCGTCATTCCGCAGGACCCACCAGCAGCCTTCGAAAGTGGCGACGGTTTCGCAGATCGCAGCCCCCCAAGGATGGCGAGGTCCCGCTCAGGCCCGCGCGGTGCCTCATTCCGCAGGAACCACCAGCAGCCCTTGAAAGTGGCGACAGTTTCGCATGTCGCAGCCCCCCAGGGACGGCGATGTCCCGCTCAGGTCGCGGGGGCGGATTTTGCCCTCATCGCGGATCCCACCAGAAACCATCGAACAGTGGGACAGTTTCGGCAGATCGCAGCCCCCCACGGGACTGCGTTGGTCCCGCTCAGGTCGGGGGGGAGGCTTGGTGCTCGCTCCGAGGACCCGTCCCTGGAGCCGCTCGCTCGGACAATTATGCAGATCGCAGACCCAAGGGACGGCGAGCGTCCCGTCTCAGATCCGCGCGGGTCACTCCGCAGGACCCACCAGCAAGCCCTCGAAGAGTGGCGAAATGTCGTTTGTCGCAGCCCAAGGGACGGCGAGGTCCCGCCCTCAGGTCCGCGCGGCGCTCCTTCCGCAGTCCACAGCAGGCCTCGTAAATATGCGACATCCGCATTATCGCAGCCCCCCCCCCGGAGGACGGCGGCGAGGTCCTGCTCAGGTCCGCGCGGCGCCTCACTCCGCAGGACCCACCAGCAGCCCTCGAAAGTGGCGACAGTTTCGCAGATCGCAGCCCCCCAGGGACGGCGAGGTCACGCTCAGGTCCGCGCGGTGCCTCACTCCGCAGGACCCACCAGCAGCCCTCGAAAGTGGCGACAGTTTCGCAGATCGCAGCCCCCCAGGGATGGCGAGGTCTAATTTGGGTCCGCGCGTGGCGTCTCTGTGCTGGGCCCCCCAGCAGGCCTCGAAAGTGGCGACTGTTTCACAGATCGCAGCCCCCCAGGGATGGCGAGGTCTAATTTGGGTCCGCCCGTGGCGTCACTGTGCTGGGCCCCCCAGCAGGCCTCGAAAGTGGCGACAGTTTCACAGATCGCAGCCCCCCAGGGATGGCGAGGTCTCATTTGGGTCCGCGCGTGGCGTCACTGTGCTGGGCCCCCAGCAGGCCTCGAAAGTGGCGACAGTTTCACAGATCGCAGCCCCCCAGGGATGGCGAGGTCTAATTTGGGTCCGCGCGTGGGTTTCTACAGATCCCCAGCCCAGCAAGCACGCCGTGGCCTAATTTGAATCCGCCCGTGGCGTCACTGTGCTGGGCCCACCAGCAGGCCTCGAAAGTGGCGACAGTTTCACAGATCGCAGCCCCCCAGGGATGGCGAGGTCTAATTTGAATCCGCCCGTGGCGTCACTGTGCTGGGCCCCCCAGCAGGCCTCGAAAGTGGCGACAGTTTCACAGATCGCAGCCCCCCAGGGATGGCGAGGTATAATTTGGGTCCGCGCGTGGCGTCACTGTGCTGGGCCCCCAGCAGGCCTCGAAAGTGGCGACAGTGTCACAGATCGCAGCCCACCAGGGATGGCGAGGTCCAATTTGAATCCGCGCGTGGCGTCGCTGTGCTGGGCCCCCAAGCAGGCCTCGAAAGTGGCGACAGTTTCACAGATCGCAGCCCCCCAGGGATGGCGGAGGTCTAGTCTGATCAGCCGTGGCGTCACTGTGCTGGGCCCCCCAGCAGGGCCTCGTAAGTGGCGACAGTTTCACAGATCGGGCAGCCCCAGGGATGGACTTGAGGTCTAATTGGAATCCGCCCGTGGCGTCACTGTGCTGGGCCCCCCAGCAGGCCTCGAAAGTGGCGACAGTTTCACATATCGCAGCCCCCCGCAGGCAAGACAGGAGGAGGCAAGAGGGAGGCAGGAAGGAGGGAAGGAGGAAGTGGAGACCACACTGCTCTATTCAAAAGGAATACCTAACCAAGGAGGGTTGGGAACAATGTGCTTAGCCTTCTCGCCTTTTCGCTTCCGATGGGCTCTTGAGGCCTTACGGAGGCCTTACGATGGCCCGCAGACGCCCCAAGAGAACCCCCAGAGGGGCCTAAGAGAGCCGCAAGAAGGCCCCAAGAGCGCAAGAGTGCCCCAAGAGCGGCCCAAGAGGGGAGTGGGCAAATCCGCTGGCCCCCTTGCGGGGCCATCAGGCTGCGAGGCTTAGGCTTGCTGATTTCGCGATTACGCAATGTTCGCGTCCCCGAGACAACAAACCCTTCTAAATAAGACTATGTTGCGTCCCCGAGGCAACAATCCCTGAATTACGCAACATTCGCGCCCCCGAAGCCACACACCTTTGCAAATTACGCCGTATTCGCATTGCCGAGGCCAAGAGTCCTCCAAGGCGCCCGAAGATGGTTCTGAGACGGCCCACGAGGGCCCAATGAGGCCCCAAGAGCGCTCCAAGAGGCCTCCCGAGAGAGCCCAAGAGGCCAAAATCGCAGATTTTACCAAGGTGCTTGAAGGATTTTGGCCTTCTCGCATTTTCGGCTTTCCGACGCTCCACGACGGCGAAAGAAGCTCCCACGACCGCCCCAAGACAGCCCAAGACGCATCCAAGAGGGTCCCAAGAAGGCCCAAGAGGGCTTCAGGTTGGCCCAAGAAGCGCTCAAGACGGCCCAAGAGGGCCCCAAGACGGCCCCAAGAGGGGCCAAAGCAACGGACCACGAACCGAATAATCAATATTTGCGTCCCGAGAAGCCGTCAAGAGGCCCCAAGAGGCCCCAAGAGGAGCCCAAGACACCCAAGAGACATCCAATAGGCCCAAAAGATAACCCACGAGGCCCCAAGAGGCCCCTAAGAGGCGCCCAAACCGCCTCCAAGAGGCCCCCGAGAGGCTCCCCACGACACCCCAACACATATACAAGAGGCCTCAGACCCACAACCCAGGCACGGTGGCTGGGTGAAACGAAGGCCACTAGGATAACGCCAACGTCTCACTATGCGCTGATGATTCTTATCCGCCCCCGCATGATGTTCCCAGATGCGCCAAGGCAGCGCCGAGACGCACCGACGGGACTCTGATATATCCCATTATGATAGAGAGGGGGCCGGCGGCAGGGGGCGAAGCCCTCACGGATCTGGCCGCTCCCGCCCTGCGGTGTGGGCCGTGCGAAACCTCTCTGACAGAGTGTTTGGCACAGTCTTTGGCCCTAAATATTCGCCAGTGCCTGGTCAAGAACCTCCCTGAAAGTCCGTCCGAGAAGGCCCCATTCTGCAGCCGGCCCCCCCCCCGACCTCAAGGTCTCAAACGGCCCGGGGACGATCTCAGGGCGCCCCAAGCCGGTCCAAGAGAGTCCGGAGCAGTCCAAGAGAGCTTCCCGACGGTCCCACATCGTTCCAAGAAGCCCAAGATGGCCTCCAGAAAGCCCAAGACGCCTCCAAGACGGCCCAAGAGGCCTCGAAGAGCACCCCCAAGAGAGCCCCAAGACGCAAAAAACGCTGATTTCTCAATGGCTTTTGAAAGATGTTCACGTGCTCGCCATTTCGGCTTACCCACGCTCCAAGAAGGCCCAAAAGGCCCCCAAGATCGCCCCACGACGGCCCAACAAGCGTCCAAGAGGGCTTCACGACAGCTCAAGAGGGCCCCAAGACGGCTGAAGGGGACCCGACAACGGCACACGAGGTCCCAAGAGGCCCCAGGGACAGCTCAAGATGAGGCCTCAGGACGGCCCCACAGGGCACCCGGCTGGGGAACCTGAATAAAAATTTCGAACTGTCGGTCCGAAGAAGCCCCCAGGAGGCTCTCCGAGGCCCCCACGAGCCTTCCAAGACGCGCCAAGCGAGCCCCAGAGGTCCCAGGGTTCCCAAGAAGCTTCCCGGAGGCTCCCCAGAGGCTCCTAATCAGTCATTTTTCAATCGTTTTGGAAGGACTTTCGCGTTCTCGACATTTCGGCTTACTGACGCTCCAAAACGGTCCAAGAGGCCCCCAAGATCGCCCCAAAACAGCCCGACAAGCCCCCGAAAGGGCTCCAAGACAGCCCAAGAAGGCCTTAAGACAGCCCAAGAAGCCCCCGGGACGGCCCAAGAGGGGCCCCAGGACAGCCCCACGAGGGAGCCCACAAGGAGAACCCGAATGAACATGTCGAGCTTTCGGTCCCAAGAGGCCCCCAGGAGGCCCTAAGAGACCCCCAAGAGGCCCGCAAGAGGCCCCAAGAGAGCCCCAAGAGGCAACAAGAGGGCCCCAAGAGGTCCCCAAGAAGCCCCCGGGAGGCCCCCAAGAGACCCCTAAACTGCCCTGCAGAGGCCCCCGAGAGCCCTCTGGAGAGACCCCAAGAAGCGTCCATGAGGACTCCGACCCAAAAAACCAAGGACCCTGGCGGGATGGGTCGAAGGCCATTAGATAGCTCGCCTACGCGCCGCTTCACGACGTTCGATGCTGCGCACCATTTCGACAAACTCCCAGGGAGCGGCCAGTGATGCGCCGCCGGCGTCCTCGATTATTATTTGTTTCTGGGGACTCCTTGAGGGTTGCCGACACCCAACAATACTCGGCAAAGAATTGTTTATTTCGCCGCCGCCGCCGCCGCCGTCGCCGTCGATGTCGTCGTCGTTGTCGTTCGTCGTCGTACTACTACTCCTACTCATACTCCCATTCCCACTTCTGCTCGTACGTGCCTAGTTCTACTCCTAGTTACGTTTTGTCCCAGCGCCCTCTCTTCGGGATTTTTTTGATGTTGCGCGCCGCGGCCGCGGCTGCCGCGTGAATGCCGGGCGCGCCCGGGCTGCACCTACAAGCGCCCCACACGGGGACCTTTCCGCGGCGGTCGCGTGCCTCGATTCTCTCCCCTCGTGCTCGCAGCCGGGCCCCTCGCGCGAGAAGGAGACTTGCCATCGCTCTGACGCCCCTTCCCCGTACAGTCGGGCTGTTGAGAGAAGGAACGCTAAATCCGCCGATCCAGCGTGTGAGTTTACGAAAGCTACAACCTGTGCTTCAGCTCTGCTGGGGGGAGCCGGGGGGCTCTGCCGGGGTAGGGGGGGGAGGGGGGTGGGTTCGGGTGGTGGGGTTCATTGGGGTTCATCGGGTCCGCCCTTTCTTTCCCCCCCCCCCGGGAATCCCAAACCGCCCCAAGACGGGCCAAAAGGGGCCCAGGAGGCCACCAAGGCGGTCCAGGAGGCGCCCGAAACGGCCCAAGAGCGCTCCTGGGCGCCCAAGATGGCCTGAAGACGGCCCAAGAGGCCTCCAAGACGCCTCAAGGAGATCCCAAGAGGACCCCCAAGAGGGCTCCAAGAAGGTTCAATAATAAAGTTGCTAATAGGTTTTGAAACATTTTAACATTATCGCCTGTTCCGTCTTAGAAGCGCCGAAGACGGTCCAACAGGCCCCCAAGATCGCCCCAAGACAGCCCAAGAGGCCCCCAAGAGGAGCCAAGACGGTCTAAGAGGGCCCCAATATAGCCCTGGAGGCCCCCAAGACGACCCCGAGAGGCCCCCAAGATGGCCTCAAGAGGGTGAACCCGAACGAACCCTTCTAGTCCTCCACCCCAAGATGACCCCAAGAGCCCCCAAGATGCCCCCGAGGCGCCCCCAAGGGGCCCCCAGAGGACCCCAAGAGGTCCCCAAGAGGCCCCCAAGAGGACCCCGAGAGGCCCCCAAGAGCCAAGAGGCCCCAAAGGCCCCCAAGAAGCCCCAAGAACCAAGAGGCCCCAAGAGGCGCTCACTCGCGTGCTGCCAGGCCAGAGGTGCACGGCCTGACTTGGTATTGCTCGGAAGCGCAAGCGATGAACGAAGAACCTTCCACAAGTCGCCGTCACCAGTCGTCAGCGGCCGTCGGCAGCCGTTCGCCGTCAGTCGTCGTCGTCGTCGTCGTCGTCGTCGTCGTCGTCGTCGTCGTCGTCGTCGTCGTCGTCGTCGTCGTCGTCGTCGTCGTCGTCGTCGTCGTCGTCGTCGTCGTCGTCGTCGTCGTCGTCGTCGTCGGTTCGTCGTCATGAACTCCTTCGTCGGTCGTCGTCGTGATCATCCCGCTCGTCGACCGTTGGTCGTCCGTTGTCGTCGTCATCGTCCATTTCAACAACAATAGCATCAGGAGCGCCCCAGATCGGCGGCACTGGCCGGAGGCCACTACAATATGGAAGGAAACCCCGTTGTGGCACCAAGGCATCCTGGGTGCACTAGGAAACCTAAAGGAACACAACCACGGAATGACCCGAGGAATAGAGAGCCCCTTCCGCACCCGAAACGGTCCCTGTTTCGGCGCCGTGGTTGTACACTGCTTCGTTCCGTGTGCACGTGATTTTGACCCAAATTGTCCCCAATGCTCCGAGCTCGTCCAGACCTTCTGGCGCCGGCCTCGCGGAGAAAATCGAACACGCCCGAGCAGTGCCAAGACGACGACCACCGCGAACCAGTGGGGCGGCCGACCCAGCGCCTTCAAGAAGCCCGCAGAAACCGCACAAACGTAATGTCCTCCTGCAGGCAGCTTTTGAAGGGAAAAGAAAAAGTACCTAAACAATGCTCTAAAATGGACAACAAATACTTACAGCATCGTCCCCAGACTATTCTTCTTTGACTGTTTTTGCTTATTCCTCCTGTCGAGGGACAGGCCCGACGTCAACGTAACATTTCGGAGGTCCGCGCGGATCTTTTGGATCGGCGCTGGAGACGCCGCCGGCGAGGGCCTGGCGCCGATCCAAGAGATCCGCGCGGACCTCCGAAAGTGTACATTTACAGTGGAGGTCAGTCCACAAGGAACCTTCCACGAGAAACCCCACCCTGAGACCCCAGGGTGTCAATTGGTTTCTTTGGCGTGGGGACGACGCGCTTGTCACAGCAACACCATCGAAGCCCAAGAAACCCAGGGCACCCTGGAGGCAGGCAGGATGTTTCGTGGCGCGAACGTTTTCCTATTCGGCGTTTCGACATTGGGCGGAAAGGGGGGGGGCGGGGAGGGGGGGGGTGTCTGGCTCCGGACCTCTGCTCAGTGCGACTGTCTAGAGCAGTGCGCCCCAAAAGGAGACTCCACCCGCTCGGAACGGGCGCCGAAGACAGCCAAGAGCTGCTCCAGGGGGGGGGGGGCGCGGGCCCAGCGCCGAGTGGCAGAGCACGGAATCGGAAAACGAGCACATGGGCCCCCACTGTGTGCTGCTTTGGCTATTATATTAGGGGGCCACGTGCGAACCCTACCCCTACCCCCCACGACTTCTGAGGGGGGGAGGGGGGGGGTGCACGTCGCTCGGGAGCTCTCCCGGGCGAAGCGTAAGCCCCACCCTCCCCCTCAGAGATCGTGGAGGGTATAGGGGTAGGGTTCGCACGTGGCCCCCTACCTATTATTCCTCGGACTGGTGCACGTGCTGGCCCTGGAGCAGCAGTGCCCACGGGCCCCGCAGCGGTGGAGCCGCTGCGGCGCGCGGCGTCCGGAGGAGATACTCTCGGCCAGCCGGGCCTCGCAGCAGCAGCAGCAGCACCTCTCCAGCGCGGCTCTTCGAACGTCTCGGCCCGTCCACGTCGTTTTAGGTCGGGCCTGTCCCTCGACAGGGGGATTCTGGCCAAAATAAATAAAAGACCCGAAAAATATTTGAGAGAGCGTGATCCACCGCCGCTTTACTGTGGAAAATTCCCCCCCCCCCTTCCTCCGGAACCCGAGTCCTCCCCCCCCCCCCCCTCCAAAATCCCCCCCCTGCTGGTCCCCCCCCCCTCCTCCCCCACAAACTCCCCCCCTCCCTCCCCCCCCCATCTGGAAAACCGGGGGGGGTCACTACGGGTTCGACCCCCCCCCTCCTAAAACCGTGGGGGGCACTAACGGTTTCGAAACCCTCCCCCTCCCCCAGAAAACCAGGGAGGGTCACTACCGGTTCGAACCCTTCCCCCCTCCACCGGAAAACTGGCGGGGGATCACTGCCGTTCGACCCCCCCACCCACTTCGAAAACCGGGCCCGGGGGGGATCACTACCGGTTCGAACCCCCCCCCCTCCGGAAACCGGGGGTGCTTACTACGGGTTCGAAACCCCTCCCCCCCCTCCAGAAAACCGGGGGGGATCACTACCAGTTCGAACCCCGACCCCCCCACACCCCACGCTCACCGCCCACCGCCAGCAAACGACTCCCGGGTCCTTTACCACCGTCCGCACCACGTGCCCCACTGCTGTCCCCAGCACCACTGTCCTCACCACCACTGTCCCCGCTGTTCCCACCACCGTCCCCACTGTCCCCACCAGTGCCCCCACCACTGTCGCACCCACAACTGTTCCCACCACGGTTCCACTCTCCCCACTTGCTCCACAACCCCAACCACTGTCCCACTGTCCCAACTGTCCCGGGGTCCCCGCCGCTGTCCCGCTGAGCTGTCCCACTGTTCCCACCACTGTCCCAACTGTCCCCACCACTGTCCCCACTGTACCTCTGTCCCAGTGTCCCACTGCCGTCCTCGCCACCACCCTCACCACTGTCCCCACCACCGCTGTACCCTCCACTGTCCCACTGTTTCCACCACATCCCCACTGTCCCAACACCACTGTCCCCACCACCATCGTCCCCACCACTGTCCCACTGTGCCCACTGTTCCTACCATTGTCCCCGCTGTCCCCACCAGTGCCCCCACCAGTGTCTCACTGACCCCACTCTCCCCACCATTGTCCCACCACGGTCCCACTCTCCCTACTGTCCCCACAGTCCCCACCACTGTCCCACTGTCCCCACTGTGCCCACCACTGTCCCACTGTCCCCGCCGCTGTCCCACTGTGCTGTCCCACCGTCCCCACTGTCTCTATCACTGTCCCACTGTTTCCACTGTCCCCGCCACTTTCCCAACTGTACTACTGTCCCACCACTGTCCTCACCACCGCCTTCACCACTGTCCCCACCACTACCGTCCCCACCACTGTCCCACTGTCCCCACCACTGTCCCGCTGTCCACTCACCACTGTCCCCACCACCACCGTCCCCCACCACTGTCCGCACCACTGTCCCACTGTCCCCGCACCACTGTCCCCACCACCACCGTTCCCTCCGTCCCAGAATCCCCACCATTGTCCAACTGTCCCGAGGAGCGGGAATCGTTTGCCGGCGACGAGGGGGGGGGGTCGAACTGGTAGTGACCCCCCGGTTTTCGAGGGGGGGTGTTCGAACCCGTAGTGACCCCCCCCCCCTCCCCCCCCCCTTTTCATGATGGACTGGGGGGGGGAGGGGTTCGAAACGGTAATGACCCCCCCCTCCGGTTTTCGAGGGGGGGTGGGGGGGGGACGGGTTGGGAGCCCCCAGTGACCCCCCCCTGGTTTTCCGCCGGCAACGGTAGAACACGCTCATTCAAATATTCAAAAGATGCTCAACAATACTTAAAAAATAGTCCCCAGACTATTTTTAGATTATTTTTGAATATTCCCCCTGTAGAGTGACAGGCCCGACTTAAACGTAGTGAGGGGAACGAACAATGACGTAAACATAAAAGCTCGGAGGTCCGCGCGGATTTCTCGGATTGGCGCTGGGGCCCCCTGGCGGCGCCTCCGGCGCCGCCCCTGGCGCGCTCCGCGCGCCAGGGAGGGGGGTCGAACGCCGATCCGAGAAATCCGCGCGGACCTCCGAGTTTATGTCATTATTCATTCCCATAACTAAATGGACTAGAAAACCAACGACACCACCCCACCTACGGCCCCACGGGGCTCAGCGTCTACCAGGAGATCTGACGTCAGTTCTTGCGCGGTACACGCCACGGCGCCCAAAGGGGGGCCGTAGGGTGGTGGGGTGGTGTCGTCTGTTTTTTGGTCGACTCAGGGCGTGAGGGCGCAAAGCCAGTCCGTCCTCCCGACACGCACGCACTGCCGCCAACCCTGGCTGCATCAAGCAGCTGCCGCAAGCACAACGGCGCCCAAGATAACACCCAGGAAGGACAGGGCAGCCATCAGCCTATTGTGGCTTCCCGTCATTTCTCCGAAGCAGAACATCCCCCAGCCCATGCTGACCGCAAGAGCGAAGCCCGTGCAGGCGACGTACGCAACCGCGTAGGGCAGCAGGGCCATGGCCGAGAACTCAAGTAGAAGCGCATAATAATAAATTGCGCCCGCGAAGAGCGCGGGGCGCAACACGCTCTTTTCCAACGCCCTGTTCTGGAAGCGCTTGATGGCAGACCAGAACAGCAACCACGCAGTAGAAGTCAGAGACGTGCCGACGCAGACGGCAAAAACAAAGTCGGCAGGGCGTGCGCTGACGCCCGCTCTGCTCATCCGGGCCTGCCAGTAGGGCATAGGCGCAAACATGATTCCAAACAGTGCGCCGGCAATCAGAGAAAGCACTAGACCGACCACCTTGTCCTTCTTGGTATTCTCGTTGCTGACCTTGCGACCCCAGCCCTCTTGCAGCGATTCCTCCTGCTCCTCCTCGTCCTCCTCAAGGAACGCCGGCGTCGTGGGCAGTCCTCCCGTCGTGTGCTGGAACTGCTTGAGGGTCGTCCGCATGCGCGGCGGAACGGTGCTCCCGTCCCAGGTGTGGGCGTTGACCTGAAACATGTCCCAGCTGTGCGCGTTTGCCTCCAGCATGGACGCCTCGTCCGCGGCGCCGAAGTCCACGTTTCTCAGGGACCTCCTGCCCGACTGACCCGAGGCCTGCCCGGCGGCCGAGGCCACGAGCAGCTTCTGCTTGATCTCCGCGGGCTTCTCTTCGGGCGCGTCGGTCATCAGCATCGTTGGGATCATGCCGAGGCCCGTGAGGAAGGCGCCAAAAATTGCGAGAGATATGTTTGAAGGCACCTTCACTGGCAGCCCAAGCTCGGGCCCCACGAAGCCTATCAACAGGGTCGCACCGACGTTGCTGACCTCGTGCACGGTGTAATCCGCCGAGCCTGTCTGGAGACAGCAGGCCGTGGAGCTGCTTGCTGGACTGCTGTCCCGCTGGTGTATACATGATCTTATCTGTCCCGCCACGTCTCCTCTTCTGCCCTTCCTCTCTGCGCTCTCTCTCTGGGGGCCCCTGACGCTGAAAGACGCCACCTGGAGATTGCTGCCTGCGCCATGGCTGCATCAGGATTCCACCGCGGACGCCACCAAACGGCCAAGAGGACCCAACAGGCCTCTGGAAAGGTTCCCAGAGGCCCTGAATAGGGCTCACAGAGCCAAAAACAGACCAAGATGATCGCAACATGCCCCCAAGGTCCCAAGACGCCCCCAGACACAACATGTGGGTTCAAGGATTTGATTGTCGCCTGGCTTGAACTTCAGGTAGCTTCAACCTCACTCCATTGTCCCCGAGATTTCTCAGGATGGGCTGAAGGTGGCCCTCAGAGGCCCTAAGATCTGACCGAGATCGCTCGGGAAGGTGCATCGATACATACTCCAAGATGGCCCCGAACATCGTACAACAGGTGTGGCGATGTCCTGGAAGCCCCGAGAGTCCCCTAGATCTTCTGCCTCCGCCCCCTCCTGACAGAAACTTACAGAATCCCCCGAATACAAACGTATCCCACAAAGCCTTCGGGTTCGAAAGTCCTGTTTCCTGTCGACTTCCTCTTCCTCGTGCTGCCTGTACTTTCATGTGTCTTATCTTCACATTCCAGTCCCTCTTCAACTCTTTACTTGCAGGACCAGCAGCGCGAAGGATCCATAACTTCGGAGAACGCGCCTCAGCGTCCAGGCCGCTCAAGGTTGCCACAATGCGCCAATGGGGACACCACCAAGCATGTGCCAAGGCCCAGAAGCAGTCTAACAGCGCCCTAAATAACCCAACGGGCCCAAGGACGGCCTCCATGCCGCCACTCGTCGGTCCACGAGGGCCCAGACAACCTCGGCTGCTCCGTGAAACCCTGGCCTGCCAGGACGAGGCTTGTTAGAGAGACCCAAAGGAAACTTCTCGGAGGTCCGCGCTTCTGCTGCTTGCCGGCGTTCTCTCTCCTCATCCAGAGAACCAAACGATGCCACGAACGAAAAAGTAGGTCGGGCGTGTCCTCCTACAGGGGGATTTGGGACGAAACGTCAGAATCCAAAAGTACCCAGAAATAGTCAAAATGGTCAAAAAATCCTCCCCGCACGATTGCCTGTCTGTTTTTGCATATTCCTCCTGTAGATGAACACGCCCGACTTCAACGTAAAAACTCGGAGGCCCGCGCAGATTTCTCGGATCGGCACCGGTCCCCCCCCACGGCGCGCGGAGCGCGCAAGGGGCGAGCGGGGCCCCAGCGCCGATCCGAGAAAGCCGCGCAGAGCTCCGAGAGATGATGCTCGCGCCGGTCTTGCTGTTCCTCGAGGGGTGCCGCGAAGCGCCGCGGATACACGCCGATGCCGACCTTCTTCACCGCCTGCGTGGCGATCACGTTCGCCACCTGGTAGACCACGCCCGAGGCCAGGCCCTCAGCGTGGACGTAGAAGGCCGGGCTGCTCCCCGCGGGCGCCCCCCAGTCGTTCAGGAGCATGGCCAGGAGAAGAAAGAACGCCACAAGCACAAACTGTTGGCGCTCCGCGCGGACTTCTTGGATCTGCGCTGGACCCCCCTCCCTGGCGCGCGGAGCGCGCCAGGGGCGGCGCCGGAGGCGCCGCCGGGGGGCCCAGCGTGGATCCTAGAAATCCGCGCGGAGCGCCAAAAGTTTATGTTTATGGCGTCTTTTCTTCTTCAAATGGCGGTGAAGACACCGGCGATGAGCAGCCCCATGCACTGATCCGCCGCCGTGCCCCCGGGGCGCGCAACATGCGGAGCGCCCCGAGGCTCGTGCACAGGTCGAGGGCTGCCAGGAGGCCTTCCTGGCCCAGGGCCAGGCAGCCGCATGAGCGACGAGGAGAAACAGATCCTCCTCCTCCTCCTCCTCCTCCTCCTCCTCCTCCTCCTCCTCCTCCTCCTCCTCCTCCTCCTCCTCCTCCTCCTCCTCCTCCTGGGGGGGAAGCGAGGAGAAGACCTTCTCAGAAGGCGGCGGGACGTCTCGGAAGCCCTCGCGCCTTCTGAGGAGTTGTTTGCGTCTTCGGGGAAGGCTCAGAAAACGTCTCGGAAGGCCCGGGAACTTCCGAGTCTCCTCAGAAGGCCCGCCCCTTCTCACTTCCCCCTTCGCCCGCCTCCGAAGATCCCACGCGAGATAGCATGGCGAGCTTCAGAGGTGGTTTATGCGGGCCACCGCTGTGGCATGCCGCGTTGGAACGGGGACGAACCTAAACAGTGTTTTTCGGTTTCGCTTTGCTTTCGCTTTCCCTCGTTTCGTCTTCAGTCCGCCTTTGCTGCAGAACGAATTCGAAACGAATACGGCCCACGGAATCGCCAAAAACACCGTTTAGGTCCACCCCTGCATTGGAAAAGAAGGCGCTGACGCGCGACCTTACCCGGACAGCTTACGCGCGAATGTCGGCACAAGCGCGAACCTGCTTTTCTGCGTCGCTCGCGTGCGAAGCCTACTCTGGCAGGTCTGACTTCTGATCTGAAGGATATCTGCAGCCAGCTGAGCCCCAGCGGGGGTGTCCTGAACCCTGGCGTCCACTGGAACCGGGTAGGGGTACTTAGGGTTCGCAGGTGGTCGCAGACCAGGCACGCCAGCGGAACGCCCCGATGCTCGCTCGTGGAGGGAAGAACAAACGAGGACCATGGCCCAGACTTAACGCGGAGACGTCGGTGCCGAGTGACGATCTTGGTCACCCTCCACTTTGGTAACCGTCGACTCGTGGATCATCCTCGCGAATTGGCGACGACTGGCATGGACCCTGATAACCAAAATCGGTGTCGACAAGATCCCGCGACATCATCGGTCATGGTAATCGTGAGCTTCCCTCGAGTTCAGTCTGGAGGGTTCCAGGAGGCGTTCCTGACCCGAGGCGTCCCTAGCCATCTCGGAGCCCCTGGCCCCGTTTGGGCCTCGTGAGGGGTGCCCCGAAGGCCATCACCGATACGTCCCCAGTCAAGTTGGCACACCACCGGCCAGGACCACCTCTGACCACACCCGAATAAGTAACGAAGAGGAGGAGGAGGAGGAGCAGGAGGAGGAGGACGCGGAGGAGGAGGAGGAGGCGGAGGAGGCGGAGGAGGAGGTGGAATTTTGGGTTCCAAGCACGGCCTGAACCCCTGATTTGCCAGGATCCCTGGACCCCTTCTGAGAAGTTCCATGGTGCACCAGAGGCTACCACGGAAGGACGCCGGAGGCCTCCGAGACATGGCGGCGGGAGTGGCCAGAGGCTGCTAGATCCGCCTCCCCTTGTTGGGTTGCCACAGGGGTGCCCACCTCCTCCTCCTCCTCCTCCTGCTCCTCCTCCTCCTCCTCCTGATCCTCCTCCTCTCTCCTCCTCCCCTCTCCTCTCTCCTCCTCGCCTCCTCCTCTCCTCCTCCTCCTCTCCGCCTCGCCTCCGCCTCCTCCTCCCTCCTCCTCCTCGCCTCGCCTCCGCCTCCGCCTCCTCCTCCGCCTCCGTCCTCCTCCTCCTCTCCTCCTCTCCCTCCTCCTCTCCTCCTCCTCCCTCCTCACATCATCATCATCTCATCATCATCATCATCATCATCATCATCATCATCATCATCATCTCATCATCATCATCATCATCATCATCATCATCATCATCATCATCATTCATCATCATCATATCCTCATCATCCTCATCATCATCATCATCACATCAGCAGCATCAGCATCAGCAGCATCAGCATCAGCATCAGCAGCATCAGCATCAGCATCATCATCTCATCCTCATCCTCGTCCTCATCCTCATCATCATCCTTCCTCTCCTCATCCTTATCTCATCCTCATCCTCATCCTCATCCTCATTCATCATCATCATCATCATCATCATCATCATCATCATCATCATCATCATCATCATCATCATCATCATCATCATCATCATCATCATCATCATCATCATCATCATCATCCCCCTCCTCCTCCTCCTCCTCCTCCTCCTCCTCCTCCTCCTCCTCCTCCTCCTCCTCCTTTCCTTTTGCTTATTAAGAATGCATCGCTGTCGCACCCCGAGGCCAATGTTTAGGGCGGGCCGGGCGTTTCGTCTAAGACTTCCTCACCACTTGTGACCCTGAATCTGAAATATTAGAACAGTTTCACAAATGGAGGGCGGGTGGTTTTTTTAATGTGGCTCTCGCCGTAGAGCCGCACCATTTCGTTGTTTTCCCACATCCGATGTGGGGTTTCTTGTTTTCTCTGGACATCTCGCGCAGAAACCTCACCTCACCTCCCACCATCATCATCATCACATCATCATCATCATCATCATCATCATCATCATCATCATCATCATCATCATCATCATCATCATCATCATCATCATCATCATCATCATCATCATCATCATCATCATTATCATCACTCATCACTCATCACCTCTCATCGCCACTACTCATCATATCCTCATCATCGTAACCATCATCATCACAATCATTTACACTCACACCATTATCATCCTCATTATCAACAACATCTTCATCGTTCGATCAATCATCATCATCATCATCATCATCATCATCATCATCATCATCATCCTTATCATTATCCTTATCCTTATCCTTATCCTTATCAATATCATCATCATTCGGTCACTCCTCATCATCATCATCATCATCATCACCATCATCACCACTCATCATCATCATCAGCATCATCCTCATCACCACTCGCTCACTCATCACTTCGTTACCACTCACTCCCTAGCTTGAATATGGGGGGCGTCTCGAGCGGGAGCCTCGTGTGCGAGTGAATTGCGGGGACGTCTCAAGCGGGAACCCCTCTCATTATGGGGCCCGCACCTCATCTGTATAATCCGAGCGGGTCATCGGGATCCTGTAACTGTCGTCGCTCTTGGGCTCCTGAGACCTGATTATGGGGGAAATATCAGGCCGGAGCCTCGTCTGTGAGTGAATTGCGAGGACTAGAGGAGCATGAAGTATTGATATTGATAGTTTTCCAGATTTCCAGGTTTTCCTGTTCTTCTGCGCGGGCTCCAGGGACGAAAGGTCGAGCGCATTCCGTCGCGCAGGTTCTTTGCGCGATGTTTGCGGTGCATGTTTCGCGCATCGGAGCGCCCTCGAAGATTCCGAGCTGCATGCTGTGTTGCTCTTGGGGAGTCCGCGAGTCGCAGCTGCCATGGCGCTGTTTTCGAGGTAGCCCCTTCGAGTGCTGTTCGCGGGCGCAACGCGCGGCGCGCGCTGCGCCCAATCGCGCGCGGCGCGGCGCGTGAATCAGCCGGCCTCGCCCGTCAGACCGCCTGGACATTATTTCTGGATTGCAGAATGCGTCAGAAAACGCTTCCGCATTTTTTTGCGCAAGCGGTTCCGGAATTTTTCAAAAAGGAGCCCGGAAATTTTCAAAAAACAGTTCTGAGGGGTGGAATGCGCCCGCCGCGCAGGACATCTGAAGAATTCTGAAATCTGGAATTTTTCAAAATGGATTTTGGAATTTTTCAAAACCGACCCCGGAAATTTTCAAAAACGATTCTGGTATTTTTCAAAAAGTAGGCCGGACATGTTCAAAAACGTTCCCGGATTTGTTCATCTTCACCCCCGGGGATTTTTCCAGAGTCGCGCATGATTTGCTTTGCCAGGTCATTGGAAATCCGCCGAGGCGCGCGGTGCGCGGCGGCGGGCGACGGGGCGGTGCGCCACCGTCCCCCCCGCGCTCGGCAGCGAGAAGGGGGGTCAGCAACTGCAGAATAGCTCCTTACGGGCGACCATTCGATGGAGAATGGGTGACCGACCAGCGCCGCAAGCCAGAGTAGACAATACTCGACGCAAAGTGTACCCCCCGCGAAGGCTGTTAGAAATCCCGGAATCTCCGGAACGTATCAATAGCACGTTGTGTCAATAGATTATTCTCGTCTCTTCATGGGGCCCACACCTCATGTTTTTAATCCCAGAGGGGCATCGGAACCCTGTAACTGTCGTCACTTTTGGGGTGCTGAGGCCTGAATGTCTCAGGCGTAAACCCTCTCCCTATGGGGCCTGCACTTCATCTGCATCCGAACGGGTCATCGAAACACTGTAACTGTCGTCACTTTTGGGGTGCTGAGGCCTGGATATGGAGGAAGTCTCACGCGGGAGCCTCGTCTGTGGATGAATTGCGAGGAAGTCTCAGGCGGGATCCTCCTCCCTATGGGGCCCGCACGTTATGTTACTAATCCGAGCGGTTTGTCCAAACCGTGGAACTGTTCACTTTTGGGCTCCTGAGGGGGTGATTTTGGAGGACGTATCAGGTGGGAGCCTCGTCTGTGAGTGAATTGCGAGGAAGTCTCCGGCGGAAGTCTTTCCCTATGGGGCTCGCACTATATGTTCAAATCCGAGGCGGGTCATCGGCAACCTGTATCTGTCGTCATGTTTGGGCTCCCCACGCTTGAATATTGAGGAAATCTCAGTCGGCAGCCTCGTCTGTGAATGGATCGCGAGGAAGTCCCGGGCGGGAGCCTCCCCCCTATGGGGTTTGCGCCTCACGTTCGAATCCGAAGCGGGTCATCGGCAACCTCTAATTGTCGTCACTTTGGGCTCCTCAAGCTCGAGCATGGAAGAAGTCTCAGTCGGGATCCTCGTCTGTGAATGAATTGCAAGGAAGTCGCAGGCGGGAATCCCCTCCTATGGAGCCCGAACCACATGTTGGTAATCCGAGCGGATCATCGGCAACCTGTAACTATTGTCACGTTTGGGTTCCGCAAGCTTGAGTATGGAGAAACTCTCAGGCGGGAGCCGCGTCTGTGAGTGAATTGCGAGGAAGTCTCAGGCGGAACCCCCTCCGTATGGGGCCCGCCCATCATATTGGTAATCCGAGCGGACCATCGGCAACCTGTAACTGTCGTCACTTCTGGGTTCCTCAAGCTTAAGTATGGAGGAAATCTCAGGCGGGGGCTTTGTCTATGAGTGAATTGCGAAGAAGTCTCAGGCGGAAGCCCCTCCTTATGAGGCCCACACTTCACGCTGGTGATCCGACCGGGTCACCGGCAACCTGAAGCTGTCGTCACTTTGGGCCAAAACTTAAGCTTCCAACGGCCTGCGCGGCGACTCTCCGCCATGACGGGTCCCGCACGCCATGACTCAGTCGTCGGCAAATTTGTTGTTGTCATGGGCCTGCGTGCCCGAAAGGGCGACTGAGAGAGCAGAGCTCAGGGACCCCCGACCCTCGCGTGGACGGCCTCGACTACAGTGGACAACCTGCTTACACGCGCAAGCCTTGGCCGTTGCGGAGGGCGACCACGACAAGCTGCGTTGCAAACCATCCTGCAAGATCTCAATGACCCTCCGTGCGACCCGCTCAGGGCGAGAGGAGGATGTCCGCCAGGGCGACGGGGGAAGGGCTAAGGGTAGGCTAAACATATTATCATGCGGGGTCTTACCGTCGGAGTAATTAAATTCGAAAGTGTTTCACGGATTGAAGGCGCGCGATTTTCCCCACATTCAAAATGTTTTTTTTATTTTCACTGGAAATCCCGCGCAGGAACAGGAACACCCCCTCCCTTCTCATTCACACACCCACGCACTTAAATCATCATCATCATCAGAATCATCATCATCATCATCAGCATCATCATCATCATCAGCATCATCATCATCACCAGCATCATCATCATCAGCATCATCATCATCAGCATCATCATCATCCCCGCATCATCGTCACGTAAAACAGACGCACACACTCTCACTAAAGTCACTTACTCACAACTCACAACCATAACTCATTATCAGCATCACCATCATCATCAACCACATCCTCATCATCAGCAACATCATCAGCTAAACCACCATCACCATCACCGTCGTCAGAATACGTTCCTCCCCCTCCCCATCCTCATCATCTTTAACATCACCACCATCATCAGCATCATCATCATCCACATCATCATCATCATCATCATCCTCATCATCACCATCACCATCACCATCACCATCACCATCATCATCATCATCACCATCATCATTACAACATCGTCGTCAACCGAGCTTCGGTTGTGACTGAATTGCGAGGAAGTCTCAAGCAGGAGCCTCCTCCCTGTGGGGCCCGCCGCTCATGCTGTTAATGCGAGCGGGTCATCGGAACCCTGTAACTGTCGTCACTTTGAGCCCCTGGGGCCTGAATACGAGGAAATATCACGCGGGATCATCGATTGCGAATGAATTGCGAGGGAATCTCAGGCGGGAGCTCCCTCCCTGTGAGGCCCGCCGCTCATGTTTTCTTTTTTAATCCGAGCGGGTCATCGGAACCCTGTAGTGATACCACTTTTGGTTCCCTGAGGCCTGAATATGGAGGAGGTATCGCTGGGAGCCTCATCCGTGACTAAATTGCGAAGAAGTCTCAGGAGGAAGCCCCTTCCCCATGACGGTGCCCGCCGCTCTTGTTTTGCAATCCGAACGTGTCATCCGAACCCTGTAACCTCCGTCACTTTTATGGGAGACCCAGATTTATACACCGCCCCCGTTTCAAGGAATCCAAAAAAATAACATGGACGAGTTCGGATCGAGTTCCCGCGGCGTCCGAGGCCATTTCCACGGCGCTCCCGCCACGTAGTCTCGGCGCGATCACACGCGCAAGCACGAAAGATCGTGGTCGCGCTACATAGTTGTGGTCGTGGCAGTCGTTGTGGTTGTCGATAGCGGTAGTGGTTGTGACAGTTGATTTGGTATATGTATTGGTATTGGTAATGGTAATGGTTGTAGTGGTAGTGTGGCCATGGCGCGCCATTGAATGGTAGAGGTTGTGGTTGTAGGTGTGGTAGAGGTGCGCCTTGGTAGCGGCGCTGGTCATGATCGCGCCGGTGACATCGGCGACGGCGCTAAGCCCCCCTCGAGACGTCGTGGCCAGGAAGAGAGGGGAGGCAGGGGGGGGAAAGGGCATTATGAGGACGAACCAGATGAGGGTAACCAGGCGCGGAAGAGAAGGGGGCGACGAGGGGGCGACGAGGGCGACGAGGGTAGCGAAGGACACGCGACTTCGGAGGTCGGGAGGCAGCGCCGAACGTAAAGCATCCAGCTCTCGGCGCGAACACGCACACCGCCACCTGGCGGGCGCGCGGGGGCGAGGGGAGAGGCACGCGAGGGAGACGATGGAATGGGGTGTGAAGGGCGGGACTGGGGCAGGACGCAAGGCGAAGGAGGAGGGATGATGGGGGAACGGGGAGAGGAGGATAGAAGGGAGAAAGGGGGAGGGAGAGGGGAGGGAGAGGACGGAGGGCGGCGACGGGAGGGGGGCGGGGGAGGGAGGAAGAAGAGGGAGGGGGGGAGAGGGAGGAGGGAGCATGGAGGGGGAGGGGAGGCGCCCCTCACCTCCAACTCCTCCTCGGTAGTTCCCCCGTGCCCCGATGATGTTACCATGGGTTGCGTTATGGTGTTGTTACCTGTTCGGTGTATGTTTGACGTTGGTGATGTGCGTGCGTGCTGTTATGATGCGTTTTCGGTGTTATTGATTTTTGTTGTTATTGATATGTTGTGTTATTGGTTGTTGTTGTGATTGATATCGTTGCTCTTTGCTGCTATGCTGTTGTTATGGGGTGGCGGAGGCACGGCGTAGCCGATATATGCTATGGCGGATGCACGGCGTAGCCGATATATGTTATGGCGGATGCGCGGCGTAGCCGATATATGTCTGCGTGTGTTTTCACGCCAACACGGTGGGCATTGGCACATAGAAGTTGCCATCACTCTGAGCCCGTATGCACGGGAGGCCAGGTCGGGCGAGGGTCGCGTCCAAAGACGCCGGCAGCCCTAGCAGCTGCAACCCTGCCAAGAGACCCCGCCAGAAGCTCGCCCCATGATCAGCGCAGGGGCGGAGACCAGCCTAACAAGCACAAGAATTCAAGCGATGTGTTTTTTTTTGTTTTTTGTCTGCGTGCTAAGGTGCTGGAGTGTGTGTGCGCGTGCGTGCGCGCGTGCGTGCGTTCGTGCACGTGCCATCTTACACACAAGAGTCTCCGACGAGCCTGTCATTCATGCTGCCCTCGAGGCGGCGCCGTACACAGCGAGGCAACGTCGAGCACCCCTCGCTCAACCCACCGACCACGCACAGGCAGCCGACAAATCAGCACTGAACACGCTCTTGAAAAAGCATCTCCCTGAGTCGACGCGCGGCCGTCGACGCGATGCATGTCTAATACTCGCGCGTACCGCAGGCACGCGCGCACTGCGCTGATGACCTGGGCTAGCGAGCACTGAAAGCAACGCACTCCCGAACGGAAAGGCCGAGAGAAATCGCTCGCCGCTTCCCGAGCGGCATTGGACGAGCAAGACGGGATAGGAGGGAACGGAGTTGAGGTTCAGAGGAGTGGTGGGAGGGAGTGGGGAAGGTGGCAAGGACAGGGGCATCATAAGAAGATGGAGGGGGATCGGGAAGCAATGCAGAGGCTACCGCACATAAGACTGGCATTGGCAACGCTTGCCCCGTTCAAGCGTGCCGTACTCCACGGCTCAAGCATATCGTGTTGACGCGTGTCCTGGTTTAGCTTATCGCGGGTTTGCTCGTCGCCGTCGTCGTCGAGCAAACCCGCGATAAGCTAAACCAGGACACGACTCGAAAACTGGAAATTCTACGGCCTGGACACGACTCGAAAACAGAAATCGCCATCAAGTTTATCTTGAGATTCTCCGGCCTGGACACGACTCGAAAACTTGATTTCGAAAACGCCTCCCCGTCGCTTGCGACGAGCCTGCGCGCATCCTGGGCCCCTCTGCCCACGCGCGTGCGAGTGGACCGAAATAGTACGCGGCATGCCACTGCAATATCATATTGAAACCGCTCTGGCAAGAGCTGAATCACTTCGCATCGGGAGGCAAAAAAAGAAGTGTGCCCGCATTGTCCACCAGTAGCCCTGCCTAGAGCAAGTTGTTGCACGGGCACGCAGACTCAGGCTGACCAGTAAAAGTCAAATGCAAGATCCACAAGCGGCGGATGACGTCCTTCATGGCCTCAGGCTCCCCCATGCTCCACGGAGCGGAGATCCGCGAGTAGGGGGGGTAGTGGCCAGCCCACGCGAAATTGGCGACCGCGCGCCAGATCGAAGCACCTGGTGGCAAATATGTATTCGCCTGGGCCTGGGTCAACGCAGTCCGGAAATCCCTCTTCACAGGCGGCTTCTTGTCGCCCACTTTGCCCTTGGCCTTCGCTTTCGCCTTTGGCGCAGCTGCGCGAACGGCCTCGGCCTTCTCCTTGAAGTCGGCGGTGAAGATATTCCTTTCCTCGGTGATGGTGACTGCTTTCTTCTCCAGGGTCTTGAACTCCTCGTGGTCGTCGTAGTGCAGGCACTGGATCGCCTCATCGACCTCCAGCAGCGCAGGGAAGAAGGACGCCTGGATATCATTGACGACGCGGCGGTTGGCGACGATCTGGATAGCCTGCATCTCAGTGACCCCCAGCGCGTGGCAGACGAGGGCGAAGACGACGTCGACCAACTTCGCCCCAGCGGGTACATCGACCTTCATGTCAGAGGCGACATGCTGAAGGACGGTCTTCGGGAGTGCCCAAAACGCCTTCCGAGCAGCCACCTTGTAGAGGCTCTCCGCGGGCCCATCCTTGAAGATGCGGATCGCGGGGCGCAGCGCGTTCATCCCGACGCGCGCCTCAGGGTAGTCGCTGCACTGGCGCGACCACGACTTCACGACGACGGTGCAAGCCTCGACGTCGAGGTTGAACAGAGACCGAAGGGTCGGGCCGCGGGTCGAGTTCTCTGGTGTGAACAGCAGGTCGCCGTTCGGCATCTCCGTGGCCTCCAGGGGCCAGAAGAAGGCACAGCTGTTCTGGAAAAAGTCAAGCGCCAAGCACCAGCCGTCGTTAGGGAGGTTCACCGCGAGCTTGTGGCTGACCTGCGCGAAGCTCGACATCCAGGTCTTGGAAACCTCGTTGAAGTCTGGAGCCGCTGGGTTCTCCTTGTAGATCTGGAGAAGCATGGCCAGGTCAGCGACGGGCTGATTGATGCCGATGTGCCCTGGCGAATCGTACGGGGCATCCTGGCGAGTGGAGACGATCTTCGTAAACTCCATGGTCGCGTTGGCCTTGGTGGAGCGGAAGGCCGAGTCTGGAAGGCGAAGGCCCTTCGACGCCAAGGGCATCATCATGACTGCGCTCTTGAACTTGTGGATGACGTCGAGCACCTTGTTCTTCAGCATCGTCCCCATGCTGGCTTCGGGGCGCCTGTACTTCCTGTTGCCAATGATCTGATTGCTGTTTTTCGCCTGGCCGATGCCGTCCTCGCAGATCTGAGTGCTAATGAGACCTGAGACGCGATCCTTGATGAGCTCGATGATCTCTGGGTGGGGACCATATCCGAGCTCCTCAAAGGCCTTCACGAACTGAATCGTCGCCACCTTGCGGAACTCGCTGCGGACGTAGACCTGCTCCATTGCAGAGCCCTTGTCAGCAGCCTCCAGAAGGTCGAAGATGCGCTTATCTTGCTCGAACTCCCGAACCACAGCACGGGCAGGCTCGCCGTCGCACGTCATCAAGGTGAGCTTGTAAGGCCACCCGTACATGTATAGGTTCCTGCGGATGCGAGCTGAGATCAGATTCCAGCCGAAGTCAAAAGAGATACCTGCGACGTAGTCATCGTCCAGCATCTGGCCCTCAGTGGCAAGGGCCCCAGCACCGTCGAGGCAAGAGAACCCAAGGTCCTCAAGAAGACAGCGGCCGTGGAAGCAGGCGGCGATCTGGAACATGTGCTCGAAGTTATCTTTCCTGAGCTGCTCCACGACCCAGTCGGGAGAAGCGGCAGCAGACCGAAGCATCCTGTTCTGGTGGATGTGCCAGTTGCGTACAGGCACCGAGAGCGCAGTAACTGCGAGACAGATCTTCCTGTTCATGGGGTCGCTCAACATCAGGGCTGAGATTGCGACGGCGTTTGCAGCGCAACCCCTCAAAGTCTTGGCCTCCATGGTGATGGCGCTCGCGGCCGTCGGAGCGCTCTCGCCCGCCTCCTCCTGCTTGCCAGTCTTCACCTTGACCACGTGCTCCAAGAACTTTTTACCCCTGCAGAAGTCCATCTCCAGGCACAGGAAAAGGCGCTCGAAGAGGTCAATGTGCCAGGACGGCACGCTCTTCTTGGCCGCGGAGACGGCCGACATGAACCTGTTCGCGTTGCAGCGCTCCCCAGGGGAGCTCAACCAGACGCGCTTCTTCAAGTACTCCCAAAGCTCAACCTCTGGCGAATCCACTCCTGTGAGATGCTCGCCCAGGCGAGACAGGTCCTGGATCATATAGGGGGCCAGCTCCTGGAACAAAGGGCAAGTGGCAGGCGTGAGCCTGGTGAAGCAGTAGTTCATGGCTTCACGCAGCTGAAGGTGGCGAAGGTCATCCTGGTCTGGGCCATGGGGCAAGTTCCACGAGATCATCATCAGCATCCACATGCCCCGCAACTGGGACTTGGCGAGCGCGTGGTCGACGCTGCGGTTCGCCCCGCGCGACGGGTCGGGGAACCTCATGATATTGATCTTCAGCTCCTCGAAGTAGGTCAAGGCGTTCGTCGCACAGACGCCGTCGCTACCGAGGTCGAGGGACACGGACAGGCAGCGCCAATTCTTCCAGTTCGGAGCTTTCTCCAAGTCGTCCAGCCTGAACTCCTTCAGGCCCTGCAAGTCGGAGGACACGTTCAGCCGGTTGTCCAAGTTCTGGAGCCAGCGCCTGCTGGCGACCCTGTGGGGCTTCACTGGGCGCCACGCACCAGGCCTAGCGCCTGGGGCACCGCGCGTGAGCCAGGCCATCTGCCGATCCATCACGCTCGCCGTCGTGACCACGGCATCCTCGGGCTTCCGCTTGAGGGAGAGATCCTCGTGTAGCTCGTCGTCGAATTGCCGATCCACCCGGGGGAAACACTCACCCTATACACCAACCCCCCAAGGCCAGAAACGGTGGTGGTGTATAAACCACACGTAAAAACCACCGTCGATCTGTACACCGGTACCGGGTGAGGGTCGAGCCTAAACGAGGTCTTCGAAGACCCCCGAAGCCACCTGAGGAGGCATCAGCACCGCCAAGTTGGAGGGGCGCGCCAGGACAGTAACCTGCAGCGGCAGGTTCCCCACCGAGGCCTTGTCCGTCGCGACCGAGACGCAGCGCGGCTTGCCGATCTGCTGGGCAGCGTTGGTGACGTACTTGGCCAACGCGTGGTCGACGTCCTCGCCGACGCCGAAGCCCTCGGAGGGGTCGTCGAAGTTGAACTCGACGTCGCGCTTGACGGGGTGGCCCCCGCTGTTATCGGCAGCCATGACCAGCTGGAGCTGGTGCGACAGTGCCAAGCAGACCTGCGCGAGCAAGCACTCAGCCACGGGGGAGGACTGCCGAGCGGTCAGCATGATAAGATCCAGCATCGGCAGCTTGTAGAAGTTCTCGCGAGAGCACCGTCCAGCCAAGCACATACTCCACACCTTGTGAATGAAAGTGTCGCTCCATGCAGTCTGAGCCCTCGAGCAGAAAGCCTGGAGGTCAATCGTCATCTCATCGTCGACTCTGAAAGTCGCGCAGTCGTCCAGGTAGGCAGGCTGGGGGCGAGGCCACTTGCTTGACCACTTGATGTCCAAGAAGATCGGGAAAGACCAACTCCTGCGGTGCATGCGCACGGTCTGAACTACGCTCACCATGAAACCCTGCGCTGCCTTGACCTGCTCGGCGGAGACCTCCCTCTTCATGTCGAAGTCGCCGTAATGCGAAGCACTCCAAGCCCACTTGGCCATCTGGAAGAGAATGCCGAAAGTACTCGCCGACGTCACCTGCAAACACTTGGCGGGGAACGGGAGCTGCTGTCGCTTGACCGTGTGTGAGGAGACGTAGTTGCCGTACACGATCTGGCCGCCACCTTCTATCGGGAACCTCCTCTCCCAACGCTCGCAGCTGCGAAAAGCCCACTTCGAAGGCGCACCCTTAAATGCGTCCATCTTCAAGAAGTCATAGATCGAGTGCATGCTCCAGAAGAGGCGCTGCTTCCCAGGACGAGGCATCTGGAAGACGAAGCAGTCGAAGGTGAACGAGGCGCCCCCGTTTATCTGCACATCCACGCAGCCGCTCCTGTGCTTCGCCTGCACATCCCAGAACGACTTCAGCGAAGACGGTCCGACAGCCTCGTCAATCACGAACAGCTCCTTCGTGGCGTCCGCCTCGAACAACGAGATGCTGAAGGCCGACTCCGCATCCAAAACGTTACTCTCGCCGTCAGGGTACACGCAAGCCAAGACCACATCGAGGCCCTCGGGATCCTGGTCGACCACCGTGTAGTCCCCAGGCGGGAGCGTCACGCGCTGCTGGAGGACGACATCGGTCAGCTGGTAGTCCCCCTCGCCGAGCTGGTCCAGGAAGATGCGCCCCTTGGCGGCCGCCGCCGTCGCCATCGGAGGCCCGACGGGCTGACCACCTGCGGGAGGGGCCCCCCATGGGGCTCAGAGGGGGGGGGGGGGGGGGGGGCGTTCGGGTCCCGCCCAGGGGCTTTGAAACAAGAATAAATTTCTAAAAACTGTTTTGTGTGTGTGTGTGTGTGTGTGTGTTTTTTCCAAAAACCCTTGGGGGCCCAACCCCCCCCCCACCCCCCCCCCCCCCCCTCTGAGCCCGAACAACTCGCGCGACGACGCAGGGGGAGAGGCCCGAACGGCTCAGAGGGGAGGGGCCCGAACGGCTCAAAGGGGAGGGGGGCCCAACGACTCACCCCCCTGAGCCCCGCGAGGGATCAGGATGTCAAAATTCTCAGGCCTGGAAGACACCACGAAAAGGAAAACATAAACCTGGTCCTCCTCGTCTTCCTCGCCGCCCTGGCCCCTGCCCCATCTTATCGCCCCATCGTCGTCACCTCTATCGTCCTCCTCATCGTCCTGACGACCCCATCCGAGCCCCATGAGGGGCCAGAATGTCAAAATTTGTCCGACCTGGAAGACACCCCGAAAAGAAACAAATAAACCTGGTCCTCCTCGTCTCCCTCATCGTCCTAGCCTCTGCCCCATCTTAACGCCCCCTCATCGTCATCTCTATCGCCCCCCTCATCGTTGTCATCTCTCATCGCCCATCCTCCACTTCATCCTGACCCCTCCCCCTCATACCACCACCGCCCCCATCCCCTAATAAACCAATCCCCCCTTTCACCGAGGGTCGCCTGGATCGACCGCGATGACAGGCGGAAGAGGAGCAGGATCTGGAACGACAGCAGGCGCTGCTGGGCCCATCGCACCTCGGGCGGATCCTGGTCCGCAAAGTAAAGAAGATAACTGAGACCTGGCCGAAAACTGTGCTCAGAGAAACTCTGCAAACCAAATGGCGATGAGAGGCAAAACCTGGAAACGACATTGAGAGCATGTGAGGCCCGTAGCTCGACTGAGATATGGATCAGACAGCTCATCTCAGCTTCTTGGATTGATTGGTGAATCTTACTCCACCATCTGCAATGTGCCTAGGGTGCGCTAGCTCCCCCAATACCCCCAACCCCTTATAACACGTAATTGCGTTAGCTCCTCCAAAAACCCCTGGCCCATAGCACACAAGCCGCATGGGTTCATGCTGCGCCCCTTATTGGCGCGTTGCGTTAGCTCCTCCAACCCCCCTACCTCCTACATGACATAGTTGACCAAGCATCGTCTATCTTCGCTACTCTCGTTTACGCGCGTTTATCTTCGCTCAAATGCCCCATCATACATATCATACTTATATGCGTTATCTTCGCTCACATCGTTATCTTCGCTATCTCCGATTGTATTCGAGCTCTGTTTTTCACAACTCCCAAAAAACCATGGGCGGATGCTGGCACTGCTGGAAACTGATGCCTCGAAGTAAGAGCGCACGGCGCTAATCTTGAAGAGCTTCAGCTCGGGTTGCCCCCATCCGAAGCCGGAGAACAAAGAGCCCCAGGACGGCAACGAGAGAAATCGGACAAGGTCGAAATATGCGCCAGCACGTGTAAAAGTAAGGCCTCAGTACGCTCGATCGCCCACGCTGGCTCGCTCGACCCATCGGCGAGCCCACCCATCCCATGCCAGGAAGTCGAAGCTCACGCAGACTGAGCCGCGAGAGAGATCGAGCGGCGCTTCTTCACCTCCTGCATCTCGTCGCAAGCGGACTTCCTGGCCTTCCCCATTGCCTTGCGCTTCTTCTCCGAGTCGAGTGACTTCAACTCCTTCTGGATCTCGGACCCCGAAGAGCTGGGAGCGCTGGCCGTGCCGTTCACCCTCTCGACCTCGGCCTTGTAGATGTTGAATGTGTCCTGCACACTCTTCGCGAAGTCCTTCGAAGACGGCGTGACCCTCGGGATCTTGAAAGGGCCAGTCTTCGTAGTCTTGAAGAACTCCGAGAGGAGAATTGGCGGCATCGGCGGCTTCATCAGGCAGGCGGTCCAATCGTCCCAATTGAAGTTCAGCGTGTAGGTGTTGTCGATGCGGTAGCCTGGGGGGATCTGGACCTTGTCGGCGTTGATGTGCGTGACCTCCGTGAGCTTGCCACCTGCGAACTTGAGATCGTAGCTGCCAGCCCGCCAGTGGAGCGCCACTGTGGAGTCGACGCCGCCCCTCGCCTTGAAACGCTCGAGCCTGTCCCCGCACGCGCCGAGACGAGCCGCCATCGTCCTAGAGAGCACTTCGACAACCCTGGCCCCCTCGGGGTACTTCAACGATTTCGGCCACTGGAGCGCGAACTGCATGAGCTGAAGCACTGCCCCATCGTCCATCTGCTTCGCCTTGACGATTTCGGCCAAGGTGAGATCCGAGTTCGACACGATGATCCTGATCATGAACTCCTCGTCGGTGTTGCCGAACGCTTTCGCCAGCGAGTCGAACTTCGCTCCGTCGCACTTCACCTCCTTCGCCATGGCCCTCAGGCGCTTGTTCAACTCGTTGAACAATGGCAGGATATGCGAGTCGTTGGCGCTGCACTCGTCGATGATGGTCATGAAGCACTCCCTGCGAGCGAGAGCCTCGTCGTCGATCGTGTGGTTGCCAGTCTTGACTGGTAGCGGCACGCGCTGGGCCAAGAAGCTGCGCTGCGCCGTCGAAGGGCTTGCGCTGCTCAGCAGCGCAGGGTTCGAGGCCTTGGACGGGGTGGACAGGGTGGCTGGCATTGCGATGCACGATGTCCGATGGGGCGAACTCCAAATATGGCCACCTCGGATCCTCAGGCCTCGGAAATGGCCTGAACCTCAAATGGCTATGACAAAGGACCCAACTCACAACTCGGCAAACTGGATTGGCCCAGCGACCCAAGACACCCCAAGACACCCCAAGACGCCTGAGGCCCCGAGACACCCGCAGACGCCTAAGGCCCCTAGACACCCCAAGACGCCTAAGGCCCCAGGACGCCCCAAGACACCACATGACGCCTAAGGTTTAAGACGCCCCAAGACACCATATGACGCCTAAGGCCAACAATAACCCAAGAAGCCTAAGGCCCCCAGACACCACAAGACGCCTAAGACCCCAAAATACCCCAATACGCCGAATGCCCCTAAACACCCCAAGACGCCTAAGGCCCCAAGACGCCCCGAGACACCCCAAGATGCCTAAGGCCCCAAGACACCCCAAGACACCCCAAGACGCCTAAGGCCCCAGCACGCCCCAAAGAGCCTAAGGCCACAAACGATCTCACAATCGATATCACTATCGATCGGTCCCACAATCGATCTCACAATCGATCTCAGTATCGTTCTCCGGCAGGAATGACGACCCGAGGCGCCTCGGCCAACCCGAGACGCCTCGGCCAGGCGCGCGAGAAAATAACGACACGGCGCGTGAGAAAGGACCAGAGGCGTGTGAGACACAAGGACACGGCGTGTGAGAAAAAACGACCCGATGCGTGTGAGACTCAAGGACACGGCTGTGGCGTGTGAGCGTAACAAGGGCCCGATCCTGAGGCGTGTGAGAGACACAAGGACACGGCGTGTGAGAATCAAGGGCCCGAGGCGTGTGAGACAGATGAACTAGGCTCAGCACAACACTGGCACGGAATAGCATAGCATTCGCATCAGCTTAGCATTGGCGTAGCATTGGCACAGCATCTCATAACATTAGTCCCCCGCATATGATATTTTCCACGGGCCAACTCTCGCGCGCTGCCCCCGCTCCACCATATCCTCGTCCTAATCCGAGAACCCCCCCCTCGTTATGGCCCCCCTCTCATTTCCTACCGATCATGCTAACCTCTTCCTCCTTTACTTAAGTACCTACTCCCTCAGTACTTACCCCTCAGTACCTACTCCCTAAATACCTACACCCTAAGTGCCTACTCCCTATGTACCTACTCCCTAAGTACCTACGCCCTAGGTACCGCTTCCCTAGGCGCCTACCCCGTAAGTAAACACTCCCTAAGCGCCTACTCCCTAAGTACCTACTTCCTAACGACTCCCTAAGTACCTACTCCTTAAGTACCTACTCCTTAAGTACCTATACTTATACCTGCCGAAAACGAGTTAAGGAAAATTCTAAGGGCGGGGTCGGTGGTCAAAAATCAGTCTCCGATTTTAGCCCCTCGAGGCCTGGATATGGAGGCAATATCAGGCGGAAGCTTCGGCTGTGAGTGAACTGCGAAGAATCTCAAGCGGAAGCCCTCTCCCTATGGGGCCCGCCGCTCACGTTTTTTTATCCGATCGGGCCATCGGAATCCTGTAACTCTCGTCACTTTTGAGCTCCTGAGGCTTGGATATAGAAGAAGTATCAGGCCGGTGGCGGCCGCGCTGTACATCGAGCTGGACCTTCGCGCGTGCCACGGACGCAGCGACACGCACGACGTGCAGGAGTCCACGTACAAGCGGCCGCACCACCTCGGGCGCGTCCCCAAATTGTTACACATCGGCGATATCCAGCAGCTGAAGCCCACGGGCAGCATCGGCCTGCTGACGGACGTGAACGAGCCATGGGACGACGGGTCCTACAAGTACGCGGAGCCGCCGACGGTGGACATTCAGCACGCTCTTAAGGTTTTCTCTCTGATCCCCCGCGTCTTCGAGCTGAAAGGCACGAAGCACTTCGAGCCCGGGTACCCTCTCATCACGTTCTTGGGCTGTACGCGCGAGGGCGAACCCTTCCCGCCAAAGGCCCGGTCCGCCTGGGAAACGACGTCGGCCTCGGACAACCACGGCGTCCAGGACCCTCGGCACCAGCGCGCTGACTTTCGGCTCGGCTACGGCAACGGCATCTCCTGGGAGACGCTGGCGAAGCGGATCAACACGCGCACTCGCCGCGACGCGCGGCGTCTGGGAGTGCCCCCACGATTCAGGGCGATCCCGACGCGGGCTGGCGCCTCCTGAACGTCCCGAACATGCACAAGACGGGGGACATCCACGGCGTCTTACCGGCCCACGTCGGCATGGAGGTGCGATCCGCGGCAGCGCAGGAAGAGCTGAAGCAGAAGTTGGGGCTCGTGCAAGAGCAACGGGCCACCATCGCATCCTTTGAATTTCACCCCGAGGACGAGCAGCGGCACGAGGAGCGCTCGCCGGGCCAAATTTTCGCCCCCGCTACCTACCGCAGGGAATTTGGCTGCAGGCACACGGCTTCAAGGAGTCACCGATATACCAGGTCGCCGAAGTGCTGCTCCACGGCGCCGAAGGCGCCGACGACGACGGCGAGCCCGAGGCGCGGGCGAGTAGCTGGCTCATGTTCAGGCCCGGCGAGCAGGAACTCACGTGGCAGAGCTTGGCGCCGAATTCCGCTCGGGGTTCACGACGACGCACGCGTCGTACCTCACCTCCACGCTGTCGCAGGGCCAGACGCTGCGCACGGGCGTCACCATCGACTGCGCGAGGAACGAGGACGCTGGTCGCACGGGCATGTCGGACGAGCAACGGAGGCTGCACCACTACGTCATGTTCTCCCGCGCCACGCGCAAACAGAACATGCTGATCCTGCGGCCGCCGCCGCAAGAGCTCCAGGAGCGAAGGCCGCCGGCATCCTTGCGGAAGGCGCTCCTGGAGTTCGACGTCAAAGCGGAGAGTTCCAGGGCAGAGGCGGAGCAGCTCGCGGCAGAGCTGGGTTTCGTGTTGCCTCCCGCCTGAGCGCGGTGGCGCCCCGCTCGGAGCCCGCGGAGTCGTCCCAACGGCTTGGTCTCGCGCGCCAGCGGCTCGCGGGGTTGTCCCGACGGCCTGGCCCGCGGGGCTCTCCCCGACAGCTGCGCGATTTCGCCGTCGGGGAACGCGCCCCTGCCAGGCGTGGCGGCGAGGGCGCCGAGGAAAATCTACGCGCGCGCCCCTGCCAGGAGGAAGGAAAGGTGCAGGAGAAGAACGAGCGGGGCGGCGATGAGGAGAGGGAGAAGGAGGAGGAGATGGAGGAGGACAAGGCAAAGGCCGAGGAGGAGGAACACGAGGAGGAGGAGGAGGAGGAGGAGGAGGAGGAGGGCAAGGCAAAGGCCGAGGTGGAGGCGGAGGAGGAGGAGGCGGAAGAGGAAGAGGATGAGAAATGCAACGTGTAGGACGAGAAGGAACAGGAGGAGGATAAGGAGGAGAAGGAGGAGGTGGACGGAGAGGGCGGAAGAAAGCCTCTGCCAGCCGAAGAAGAAAAAGCCAAAGGGCAAGCTAAATCGATTATTATGCGGGGCCCTACCGTCGGAGTGATCCAAATGTGGCTCTCGCCTTAGCGCCGCGCACTTTTGTTTTAAAACCTTGCAAGAACTTCACGGATTGAGGGAGGGTGGTTTTCAAAATGTGGTTCTCGCCTTGGCGCCGTGTACATTCGTTGTAACAACTTGCAATGAGTTCCACGGATTGAGAGCGGTTCATGTTCCAAATGTGGCTCTCGCCTGAGCGCCGCGTACCTTCGCTTCCTGAAAGTTGCAAGAATTTCACTGGTTCCCATGATCAGCATACCAGAAATGGCGCTTTAGGGAGATTCGGAAATATGAAGGTCCAACAGCTACGTTGATTCGCGGTGTTGAGGTCCCAGGAGTAGCGTTCTGGCACGATTCTGGATCGTCAAAACGCAACAATCAGGATGGTTCGTGGCGTTGGAGTTCCGAGAAGAATGTTTTTGCATGCTTCAGGGTCTTTCAACGGTTGTCTTCGAACGAGGCAGTTCCCTCAGTCAGTGGAAATGAACCGTTGTAGGGACCTAGGAAGAGGGAGCTTGGAGGGAGGGTTTATTCCAAAATCGTTGATGACCCTTGGGTTTACACTGGACATCCTCCTCCTCCTCCTCCTCCTCCTCCTCCTCCTCCTTCTCCTCTTGATCTGCCCCGTCGTCCTCTCCCAAGTGTTCCCCGAAGGGTCTCCACAACGGCTGGGAAAACACATGGTCCCGTATCTTGGCAGAGCTCTGGCCACAGCGTTCGGCCACATTGGCGATTCCAAAAAGCAGGGGGCGGCGGTGATTCGCCGTAGGCGTCGTCGATCCGCCTCCCCCTGTTGGCTTGCCACAGGGGTGAGCAACGTGCAATATTTCAAAAGGTTTCTGGTTCTTTTGGAACTCCCCCGATGCCGCTGGCCACCCTGAAGGCTTGCCCAGAGGTGGCTGCAAACGTTCTTCCCGCTCCAGATGGCTCTAGGATGGCCCAAGATGGCAAACAAGACGGCCAAGATGGCCATGAAGTTCGCCCAAGACGGTCCAATATGGCCTCCAAGACAGCCCGAGAGCGTCCAAGATGCCTCCAAGGTTGCCCAAGAAGCCTCCAAGACGGCCCGAGACAACCTCAAGGTGACGGCAGACGGCTCAAGACGGCCCAAGAGGCCTCCACGACGCCCAAGACGGCCTCCGAGACGGCCCTGGAGCACCCCAAGAGGGCCCCAAGTCGGCCCAGAGAGGCCCCCAAGACGGCATCCGACGGCGTCAGGCGGGCCAGGAGGCCACCAGGACGGCCCAAGATAGCTTCAAGATGGCCCAAGAAGGCCCAAGAGGCCCCCAAGAGGCATCCAAGACGGCCCAAGAGGCCTTCAAGAGGGTCCAGGAAGGCCCGAAGAGACCGAAATTATTCATCTCCCTGGGTTGAAGAAGGATGTTGGAATGCATTTCTGTGCGCGGCCCGAAACAGCCCCCAAGAACCCCCAAAGATCGCCCCAAGATCGCCCAAGAGGCCTCCAAGATGGGCCTAGAACGACCTAGGAGGCCCCCAAGACGGCCCAAGAGGCATCCAAGACGCCCAAGATGGCCTCCGAGACGGCCCTGGAGAGCACCCCAAGAAGTCCCCAAGTCGGCCCAGAGGCCCCGAAGACGGCGTCCGATGGCGCCAGACGGGCCAGGAGGCCACCAAAACGGCCCAAGATGGCTCAAAGATGACCCAAGACGGCCCAAGAGGCCCCCAAGAGGTCTTCAAGACGGCCCAAGAGGCCTTCAAGAGGGCCTCCAGGAAGGCCCGACGATGTCAAAATTATTGATTTCCATTGGGGTGTTGAAGGATGTTTGCATTTTTTTCTGTTCGTCCTTCCGACGGCCCGAGCCGGCCCAGGAGCCCTCAAAGATCGCCCCAAGATCGCCCACGAAGCCTCCAAGATGGCCCCAGAACGGCCCAAGAGGCCCCCAAAGACGGCCCCAAGAGAGCCGGGGCCAGGAATGCTCTAACACGGCCCCAGGGGCCCCCGAGAGGCCCCTCGGGGCCCCCAAGACAAGAGGCCCAAGGAGGCCCCCAAGATGCCTCCAAAAGGCTCCCAGGACGCTCCCAGGAGACCCCAAGAGTGCCCCCAGAGCCTCCCAACATGCCTCTTCCTCCTCCTCCTCCTCCTCCTCCTCCTCCTCTTCTTCTTCCTCCTCCTCCTGATCTGCCACGCCATCCTCCCCCAACTGTTCCCCGAAGGGTCTCCACAACGGCTGGGGGAGCACATGGTCCGATAGCTTGGCAGAGCTCTGGCCACAACGTTCGGCCACATTGGCGATTCCAAAGGGCAGGGGGCGGCGGTGCTTCGCCGTCGGCGTCTTCGATCAGCCGCCCCCTGTTGATTTATCGCAGGGGTGCCTGGCGTGCTAAGGTTCAAGAAGTTGTTGGTTTGGGTCCTTTTTCCCATCGAACTCCCCCTGGGGCTTCGGCCCAACGCGCCGGCCACCCGGAAAGCTTTTCCATACCCGGTTGCCAAAGTTGTGCTGTTCCGGATGGCTCCAAGATGTCCAAAGATGGCCGACAAGACGGCCAAGATGGCCTCCAAGGTCGCCCAAGATGGTCCGAAATGGCCTCCTAGACTGCCCAGGAGGGTCAAAGATGCCTCCAAGTCCGCCCAGGAAGCCTCCCAGACGGCCCAAGAAAGCCCAAGAGGCCTTCAAGACGGTTCAAGAGGCCTCCAAGAGGTCCTCCAGGAGGGCACAAAAGGGCCAAAGTCCGTGATGTTCCTTTGGTTTTTCAAGGAGCGTGTCCTTCTCTTCTTTTCAGCCTTCCGACGGCCCAAGACGGCCCAAGGGGCCCCCAAGATCGCCACAAGATGGCCCCAAAAGCATCCAAGATGACCCCGAGACGCCCGAAGAAGCCTTCAAGACGACCCCAAGAGGTCTCCACGTCGGCCCAAGAGGCCTCCAAGACGCCCAAGATGGCCCCCAAGACGGCCCCAAGACGGTCCCACATGGCCTCCCAGACGGCCAAAGAGGGTCAAAGATGCGTCCAAGTCCGCCCAAGAAGCCTCCAAAATGGCCCAAGACGACCCAAGAGGCCCACAGGAGGCCTTCAAGACGGCTCAAGAGGCATCCAAGAGGTCCTCCAGGAGGGCTGGAACTGGCCAAAATCGATGATTTTGCTGAAGTTTTGTAAGGATGTTGCCCTTTGCTCCTTTTCGGCCTTCCGACGGCCCAAGACGGCCCAAGGGGCCCCCAAGATCGCCCCAAGACGGCCCGAAAAGCATCCAAGATGACCCCGTGACGCCCCAGTAAGCCTCCAAGACGGCCCCCCCAGAGGGCCTCAAGACGCCCAAGAAGCCTCGAAGACGCCCAAGATGGCCCCCATAACGGCCCCAAGAGAGCCCCAAGTCGGTTCGGAGAGGCATCCAAGACGGCTTCCGACAGCGTCAGACGGGCCAGGAACACCCTAAGACGGCCCAAGAGGCCCCCAAGAAGACCCTGAAGGCCCCCAAGAGGCCCAAGGATCTTACAAGAGGCATCAAAAATGCCTGCAGGAAGCTCTCAGGAGGTTCCTCCTCCTCCTACTCCTCCTCCTCCTCCTCCTCCTCCCCCTCCTCCACCACCTACTCTCGATGTGTCCTCCCTCTCCTCCGCTTCTTCTGTCTCCCCCAAGTGTTCCCAGAAGGGCTTCCACAACGGCTGGGGGAACACATGGTCCGATAGCTTAGCAGACCTCTGGCCACAACGGTCGGCAACATGGGCGATTCCAAAGGCAGGGGGCGGCGGTGCTTCGCCGTAGGCGTCTTCGATACCAATTGAAGATGAGCCCATCATGAACTTCATAGCTTCTCGCTGGTACGTAAGAAGAGCCGTAAAAAAATGCCGCGCCGGCAACTGCTGAATATCCGATCGCCGTACTGGAGGTCATGCCTGCAGCGGCCGCCACGGCACTTGATCTGAATTCTGCATCAATGAAGCCAGTGGCTACGGACGACAAAGACGCACACACGCACGCAGCAAACACATTTCCGTCGAATGGCTGAATCCAAACCACGGACGCATAGTAACGGGAAGCGAATATCACTATTCTTAGTAAGCACACACACACGAGCACACATGGACACACGCACTTCCAAGAGCGTAGCTATGGGACGCACTCGCCCGTTCAGCACTGGCGAGGACACTTTCAAATCTAGTTGGCCGCCGGCTGGGAGGACGTGCGCTGACAATCCACGAAGAGTCCCGTCGGCGGATGACAGGTCAGGCTGGGACGCGGTCACGACACTTAGCCTTAGGTCGGGCATGTCCTCCTACAGGCGGATGTTAAAGGAAAATAGAAAACAGACAAAAATCAGGCAAACATAATCAAAATTGTCGAAAAGTCGTGCCCATATTAATTTTTACTTTTCTTGGATATACCTCCAGTAGGGGGACATGCCCGACTCGCCGGTCCCTGAGCGACCGCACGTAGGCGGTGGAAGGGAAGGAACAGCCAGGTAGTGCCCGCAAAGGCAACGGAGAGCGCCAGAAGCCGACCCGACCAGCGGAGGAGTGAAGTGAGGAGGAGGAGGAGGAGGAGGAGGAGGAGGAGAAGTTGATGAACGGGGACGGGGAGATGAAGGGGCACGGGGAGAAGGACGGAGGAGGAGAAGTTGATGAACGGGGACGGGGAGATGAAGGGGCACGGGGAGAAGGACGAGGACGAGGACGAGGACGAGGACGAGGAGGAGGAGGAGGAGGAGGACGAGGAGGAGGAGGAGGAGGAGGAGGAGCTCCTTCCTCGCGGGTCGCAGGTTTTCTTTCTTCCTCTGAGGCAGCTGATCTCCCGACCTCCGCCCTGCCTGCTTCGCCCGGCACACCCCGTACGCTCACCATGAGCAATCTCAGAGCCCGACAGCGAAGGCCGACGACCCTCGCGGGTCGCAGGCCCTGGGCGCCCCCGCCAGCTCCCAGGGGACGGCCCTGGGCGGCTCTCCGACCAGTCCGCCACCTTCGGGGAGACGTAAGACTCGGGTGCGGGGGGCTCGGGGCTGGCCTGACGGGGGCCATCATAAAGCATGACGAGACCCTTTCTGGAATCTGACGCGGGCTCCCACTGCAGACGTCCCACGAAGACTGGGCCGCCAGAGTCCGGGACGCGCTCGTCAAAAAACTTCGGCAAACCCGAGGGAGGGAGGGAGGGAGGGAGGGAGGGAGGCGCTCAAAATCCGGCGAACTCGAGCCTTACGTTCCCCGACACCCGTGCACGGCGGGGCCAGGCCGCCCCGCGAGGCTGGCCTTCGCGCGCCGCCGCGGGCGACACCCCTGTGGGAGCACGCCGTGCTCCCGGGCCCGGCCCCGCTCGCCCATTTGGGTCGAGCGCTGGACTGAAGACGAGGCCTGGACGAGGAGAACCTCGGGTGGGGATAGATCGAGGATCTATGAGATCCGGCGGCTGTGGAGGAGGTGTCGGGCGCCGCGGCCATCTCGGAGCGCTCTGGGACGGTCTGAGAGCGTTCCAGAACGCTATGGAACGGATTCATCCTCGTCCCAGCCCCGGCTGGGACTTACTGAGCCTTCGACAGACTGAAGAGTTACACAGCAAACCGCCGTCCTCCGCAGAAGTCCACACCTGTAGGAGGAGGAGGGAGAAAGAGAGAGAGAGAGAGACACAGATGGAGAGAGAGAGAGAAGAAAGAGAGAGAGAGAGAGAACAAAAAAAAGTGTGGCAAGGCAGCCACGGCGGACCAAGCGCGCTGGACGCTGCAATGGTGGAGGTGCTGCGCTGGAGCTGGCAGCGGCTGGAGAAGGGCGGGCGGGGACCCGAACTCAGACTGGGACAGTCTTCGTCAGCGTGCTGCAGCTCAGGCTCGCTCGGGTCGGCGAGGGAGGGACGTCAGATCGTTGCAGCATGGCACGCCCACGTCGGGCACAGGCTGGCACGGGTTGCGGCTCCGTGGATCTGGCGCGTGGGCCCCAGACCCGCGGATCGGAGAGAGCACCCTCCGAAGCGTGCGGCCAGTGCCGCCTGCTTCGGCGGCGGAGCGCGTCGACTCTGCACAGAAGCGGGACCCGACGCTGACCCACACGCCTTACTCAGTGGCTCCTCCTCCTGCTCCTCCTCCTCCTCCTCCTCCTCCTCCTCCTCCGCCTCCTCCTCGTTGGTATGTTGGCTCACGCTGCGCCTGGCTGGGTCGGCCCGCCGTCACGCGGTGCCGCCGATGCCGCCGCCGACGACGGTCGCCCGCGCTGCCGCGCCCCAGGAAGCCGTGCGCGGCGCGGTCCCGGCGGTGCACGCGGCTGCAGGGCTTGCCAGCAGCGCCGAGCTCCGCGAGGTGGCTCGGCTCGCGCGTGCTGCTGAGGGGCTTCTCGGGACGGCGGTGGCCAAGCTGGCCAGTCCCACCCCTCCCGCGCCAGCCGTGGCGCCCTCGGCGCAGGCCGGGGCTTCCGCTCGGCGGCGGCGTCGTCGGCCTCGCGGCCGCGGTGGCTCGGCGCGCATGGTGGTGGACGGAGGGCAGGCCGTCGCAAGGCCGTCGCCACTGGTGGAGCCGATGACAGTGGGAAGGCGGGGACTGGAGTTTCGGGGGCTACTGCAGGCACCTCGCCGATGCTGGAAGATGATAGCTGGGCCGACACGCTGCCGATCGTGCGTAGCGGCAGCCCGCCCACCAGCACAGCCTCAGGCAAAGGCAAGGACAAGAACACGGGCAAGGGCGGCATCGCCGTCAGCCTGGCCGCGAGCGTGGGGCTGCCCAACATGGTGCTCGAGCAGGCGGCGCTGCCTGCGGCAGCGGCGGCCGCGGCACTCCCTACTCGTGAGTCGCCTGGAGCAAGGCTCGGCGGCGAGGGGGAGCACCGAAGCCATGCGCGGCGCTCGTGACGGTGACCGAGTGAGCTGGCCCGATGGGCGCGGGGCGTGGCAGTTCGGCCTGCTGTACGGCGACCAGCCCAAGGACGGCATGATCCTCGTCCTGCGCGGCCAGGGGCGCAAGGAGACCATGAAGCTCGCGAGGCCGTTCGGCCAGGTCGTGCCCCTCCCCTGAGGAGGGGGTTGGGCGGGCGCGTCGCCCTTCCACTGCGGACGTCGTCCTCAATGCCGTCATGTTCTTCTTTCTCTCCTCCTCCTCCTCCTCGTCGTCCTCCTCCTCCTCGTCCTCCTCCTCCTCCTCCTCCGCCTCCTCCGCCGCCTCCTGCACCGCTTCCTCCACCGCTTCCTCCGCCGCCTCCTCCGTCTCCTCCGCGTCCTCCGCCTCCTCCGCCTGCTCCGCCTCCGCCTCCTCCTCCGCCTCATCCTGTTCATCCTCCTGTTCCTCCTCCTCCTCCTCCTCCTCCTCCTTCTCCTCCTCCTCCTCCTCCACTTCCTCCTCGTATAAATAACTGTTCCCTGTCGCACCCCGAAGCCATTTTTTAGGGCAGGCCGGGCGTTTCGCCTGAGACTTCCTCACCACGTATGGCCCTGAAGCCTAAAAACGAACAGCAGCTTCACAGATGGAGAGCGGGTCGTTTTCAAAATGTGGCTCTCGGGTTAGCGTCGCGCATATTCGTTCCAAAAAAATGCAAGGGCTTCACGGATTTAAGGCGAACCGTTTTCAAAATGGAGCGCTCGCCTCAGCGCCGCGTACTTTCGTTTAGGAAATTGGACGAAAAAACTGGTTGAACGCAGTTCGGTTTCAAAATGTAGATCTCGCCGTAGCGCCTCACAAACTGCAAGAGTTTCACGGATTCCCATGGCCAACGTACGAGAAATTGTGTTTTGGAAGGGTTCAGGATTATGCGGATGCAACAATTACGTTGGCTCGCGCTGTTGACGTTTCAGGAATGGCGTTCTGGCACGATTCAAAATCGTCAAGACGCAACATTCAGGTTGATCCGTGGCGTTGAAATCCCGAGGGCAATGTGTTGGTATGCTTCAGGATCTTCAAACGGTTGTCTTCCAACGAGGCAGTTCCCTCAATGGAAATGAACCGTTGTAGGGGCCTATGGAAAAGGGAGCTTGGAGGGAGGGTTTAGTCTACGGTTTATTCCACCATCGTTGATGACTCTTGGCTTTACTCTGGTCCTCCTCCTCCTCCTACTCCTCCTCCCCCTCCTCCTCCTCCTCCTCCTCCTCCTCCTCCTCCTCCTCCCCCTCCTCCTCCTCCTCCTCCTACTCCTCCTCCTCCTCCTTTTCCTCCTCCCCTCCTCCTCCTCCTCCTCCTCCCTCCTCCTCCTCCTCCTTTTTCTCCTCCTCCTCCTCCTCCTCCTCCTCCTCCTCCCTCCTCCTTCCAATCCTTTTCCTTATAAAGAACCTTTCCCTGTCGCACCCCGAGGCCAACTTTTAGGGCGGGCCGGGCGGGCCAGGCGTTTCGCCTGAGACTTCTTCACCACTGATGACCCGGATTATTTGACATCAGCTTCACAGATGGAGGGCAAATGGTTTTCAACATGTGACTCTCGCCTCAGCGCCGCGCACATTCGTTTCAAAAACTACAAGAGCTTCACGGAATGAGGGCGGGTGGTTTTCACAATGTGGCACTCGCCGCCGCACACATGCAAGAGCTGCACGGAGTGAAGGCGGATCGTTTTCAAACACTGTGGCTCTCGCTTTAGCGCCGCGCACATTCGTGTGTTGTTGTTTGTTTTTTTTGCACGGCATGAATTTCACGGGTTGAGAGCGGGTGGGTGGCTGTCCAAATGTGGCTCTCGCCTTAGCGCCGCGCACATTCGTTTCAAAAGTACCAGAATTTCATGGATTGAGGTCGGTTCTTTCTCAAAAGGTGAATATCGCCGTAGAGCCTCGCACAGTCGTGACTTGAAAATCGCAAGAGTTTCACGGCCTCACATGATCACCGTACGACAGATTGCGTTCTGGAAGGATTCACGATTACGCGGGTGCAATTACATTGGTTCGCGGCGCTTACGTCCCAGGAATGGCGTTCTGGCACAAAACGCAACATTCAGGTTGATCCGTGGCGTTGGAATCCCGAGGACAATGTGCTGGCATGCCTCAGTTCAAACGGTCGTCTTTCAACGAGGCAGTTCCCTCAAAGGAAATGAACCGCTTTAGTGGCCGAAGAAGCGGGAACTTGGAGAGGGTTTTTTCCAACATCGTTGATGACTCTTGGGTTTACACTGGTCCTCCTCCCCCTCTCTTTCCTCCCCCTCCTCCTCCTCCTCCTTCCTCCTCCCTCCAGCCCTTTCCTTATAAGCAATTTTTCCCTGGCGCATCCTGGGGCCAGTTTTTTAGGGCGGGCCGGGCGTTTCGCCTGAGAATTCCTCACAGCGGATGACCCTGATAAAAAGTTTGGCAACAACTTCACAGCTCGCCTTAGCGCCGAGTATACTCGTACGAAACGTTACAAGGCACTTCACGGACTGAGGGCGGGTCGTTTTCAAAATGTGGTTTTCGCCTCAGCGCCGCGCACATTCGTTTGTTTAACCCCCCAAAAAATACATGAATTTCACGGGTTGGAAACGGGTGACTGTCCAACAGTGGTTCTCGCCTTAGAAAGCGCACAAATCCCACCAGCCCTCTGGGCATCGGTGGTTTAGCGGGTTTCCTCTTCCACCCCTCCTTCTTCCCCTTCGGGGAAGGGTTGATCACTGTTCCCTATTAGTACACCCCCTCCCCCAGGCGACTGGGAGGTCCATGCGGGCACCCCCCCACCATCTTTTTGTAAAAAACAGCACAAAACACATTCTGCCCCCATCATCCTTTGTGTTTAAAAAAATGTCTCCAAGTTCGGAGCATGCGCAGCGAACCCGATGCGGCCGCCCCCCACCATCCCTGTCAAAAAACAAAACAGAGTACACTTGGCGGCGGCGGCGGCGGCTGCGGCGGCTGCGGCCGGGGCAGCGGCTGCGGCGGCTGCGGCGGTGGCGGCGGCGGGGGCGGCGGCGGCGGCGACGGCGGAGGCGGCGGCGGCCAGCGGCGGCAGCGGCGGCGGCGGCAGTGGTGGCGGCGGCGGCGGTGGCGGCGGCGGTCGCGGCGGCGGCGGGGGCGGCGGCGGCAGCGGCGGTGACAGCGGTGGCGGGCGGCACCGGTGCGGCAGCGGCTGCGCGGCAACGGCTGCGGCGGCGGCGATTCGGCAACGGGGGCGGCGGCGGCGGCGGGCGGCGCGGTGGCGGCGGCGGAGGCGGACAGGGGCGGCGGCGGCGGCGGCGCGCCAGCGGCGGCGGCGGGCGGCGGCGGCGGCGGAGGCGGCAGCGGCGGCGGCGGATTGCCCCCCAGTAGCTGGCCATCCAAAAACGACTGCTGCGTATGCTGCGGCTCGGGCCAGGCTCGGGTGCTGCGTATGTGTTGGGAGGGCGGGTGGGAGTGAGCGAGACGGCTTGCGGGCGGGGAGGGCGTCTTGACCCCTCCACAATTACTCAATATGAATACTACTCTCCCTCTTCCCCCGATGACGGTTTGAAAGTGCTCGGCCCACCCCCGCGTACTTTTTTTTACACACAAGTTTCCCCGGAATTGGGTTTTCGCCTGCATTTGTTTCAAAATGCTGCTCTCGCTGGGGCGCCAGCCTCATTTTCGGGCCCCGCTCGTTCCGAATCGTGCTCCCGCTGTAGCGCTGGCCTCATTTCCGTGCTTCCGCTCGTTCCGAATCGTGCTCCCGCTGCAGCGCTGGCCTCATTTCCGCGCTTCCGCTCGTTTCGACTCGTGCTCCCGCTGCAGCGCTGGCGTCATTTCCCGTGCCATGCCACGGCATGCAAAGCAATGCTAGGTTGATACTACGCTTTGCGGTGCTCTTCTACGCCATGCCATGCCGTGCTCTACAATGCATCGCGTACCCTTTCGGGATCATTGCCCTGCTCGACATCCGACCGTGCAAGTAGAGAGGGGATCTACGCCATGGTAAGGGATGGGGAGGGGGGGATGTCAGATATGACGCGAGCGCACCTAGCTTGCCCTACCCCCTCCCCTGGACCTGGACAGGGGGTTCCGCGAGGTGTCGGAGCGTCCAAAACGGCCTCGGCGAGGAAGCCAAAATCATTGGTTCTACTACGGTTTGGGTCCCATTTGGGCCTCTTGGGGGGGGACCCTAATTAAAGCTCCCCGCCGCTTGTTTGATCGATCTCCTCCAAGATGGCCCCAAGAAGCGCCCAGGAGGCCCCAAGAGGTCCCAAGATGGCCCCAAGAGGCCCCCAAGAGGCCCCCAGAAGGCCCCCAAAAGGATCCCAAGCGGCCCCAAGAGGCCCCCCCGAGGCACCCAAGACGCCGAAGAACCCCCCACGACCGCCAAGAGACCCCCAAGCCCAAGAGATACCCCAAGAGGCTCCGAGAAGCATCCAAGAGACCTCTGGCCCTTTTGCTTGCTCTCCTCCTCTTCATCCTTCCTCCTCCTATCCCTTCTCATCCTCCTCCTCCCCCTCCGCCTCCTCCTCATCATCATCATCCTATTAATTATCCTTCTCCCTACTCCCTCATCCATCCATCCAATTTTCTCCTTCGCCCCTTTCTCCTTCACACGGTTCGGCCGTCCTCCTCTTTGCTCCCGCACTTCCCTGATCACCTCTCAACTCGCCTGGACATCGTTTCTGGATGGGCTGGTGGGGATACTTTTTTGGTCGACGGTTCCGAGGCAACGGACAGGGAGCGGAAAGCAAAGTCCGGGACGCGAACTAGGCGAAACTGGCGGGGATATTTTTTTGGTTAGGCGGCCCGCAAGGAAAAGTCCAGAGGGCGCGTCAGAAGGCAATCTGGTGGGGATACGCGAAGCGTCTGGAATTCGTTTAAAAAATTGAAGGAGCTTCGCGGATTGAAGGCGGGTCGTTTTCAAAATGTGGTTATCGCCTTAGCGCCGCGCACATTCGTTACAACAAATGTAAGGTATCTACGGGTTTCCACCATCAGCGTGCCAGAAATTACGTTCTGACAGGATTCAACATGTATGGTGGTGCAACATTTGTGTTGATTCGCGGTGGTGAAGTCCCAGGAATGGCGTTCTGGCACGGTTCATGATCGTTAAGACTCAACAGCCAAGTTGATCCGTGGCGCTGGAATCCCGAGAACAATGTTTTGGCATGCTTCAGGATCCTCAAACGGCTGTCTTTCAACGAGGCAGTTCCCTCAGTGGAAATAAACCGCTGTAGGGGCCTATGAAGAGGGAGCTTGGAGGGAGGGTGTATTGCAACATCGTTAATGACACTTGGGTTTACACTGGCCCTCCTCCTCCTCCTCCTCCTCCTCCTCCTCCTCCCTATTCTCCTCCTCCTCCTCCTCCTCTTCCTCCTCCTCCTCGTCCTCCTCCTCCTCCTGGGAGTACGCACAGCTGTGGACGTTCGTGGGCGACACTGTTGCCAGGGCCGAGGGCACGCAGGACAGAGTGCGGTCCGCCATCTTCGGCGCGGCGGTTGCGCTCAAGGAGGGCCTCGATTCACAGAACTTGACAGTGTCGGGCAAGACGGTCCTCATGTCCAATCATCCTGCATTGGGCCGAGAGCTCAGCAGAGACCTGCAGCGCAGGGGCATCCCGTGCCAGGCTGCCGTCACCGCTGTCGACCTCGGCGTCGACGTGGCAGCTGGAAGGAGGAGGCCGCAGCGCAAGACGGAGGCCAGGAAGAAGGCGGCGCATTCCATGTCCAGGAAAATCGCCAGGATGCCGAAGCAGGTCCGCCTCAGCAAGCTGACGAAGGCGCTGTGGTCTACCACCGCCCAGCCCAAGGCCACGTACGGGCACCAGGCGCTTGGGCTGGCGACGTCCGCGGTACTGCGCCTGAGGAGGTCGGCGGACACGTCCGCTGATGGCCGCGGGCCTGGCAAGCGCCTCACCAGCCTCCTCGGCGCCCTGCACGGGGACAAGGACCCGCTATCGAGCTGAGGCGTCAACTCCTGGCGGAATGGCTCGACGTGTGGCGGAGGGCCCCGCAGTTCCATCGCAACATTGCTTTGGCATGGCCGACGTTGAAGGCCAAGCTGCTGAAGGCGGCACCCAGTGCCCGCTGGAGGTCTGTTTGTGGGCCCACGGCGGCTATCATCGCCCTCCTCCTGGACGTGGGCTGGGGACCCGAGACCGCCACCTACTGGGTCACTGACAGGGGTAGCGGCTGGAAGCTTCCCGAGGGCGTCGGCACGAACATAGACACGTCGGCGGCGGAGGCGGAGCTCACCCTGGCGGTGGTCCAAGGCCAGCAGGCATCACCATGGGGCCGACCTCTGCGACGGCGCTGACACGTGCGGGGTTCTCCGCGAGCAGCGCCGCTGCATGGCCAAGGGCATGATGGACTCCTTCAGTAGCCAGAACATCATCATCATCATCATCATCATCATCATCATCATCATCATCATCATCATCATCATCATCATCATCATCATCATCATCATCATCATCATCATCATCATCATCATCATCATCATCGTCTCGTCGTCGTCGTCGTCATCATCATCATCATCATCATCATCATCATCATCATCATCATCATCATCATCATCATCATCATCATCATCATCAGCATCAGCATCAGCATCAGCATCATCATCATCATCATCATCATCATCATCATCATCATCATCATCATCATCATCATCATTATCATCACTCATCACTCATCACCTCTCATCGCCACTACTCATCATCATCATCATCATCAGCATCAGCATCATCATCGTCATCATCATCATCAGCAGCAGCATCATCATCATCATCATCATCATCACCACCACCATCATCAGCATCAGCATCATCATCATCATCAGCATCATCATCAGCATCATCATCATCAGCATCATCAGCATCATCAGCATCATCAGCAGCAGCAGCAGCGGCAACAGCATCAGCATCAGCAGCAGCATCAGCATCATCATCAGCATCAGCATCAGCATCAGCAGCATCGGCATCAGCATCAGCATCATCAGCAGTATCATCATCAGCAGCAGCATCAGCAGCATCATCGTCATCGCGGGAGGCCAGTGGTCTCGGGCCCGTCAGGCCGGGGCGGGGCACCAGGTGAGTCGGACATGCCAGGGGCGCGGCACGGCGGGCGAGGACGATTACCACCGCCATCTGGGCGTGCCCCTCCAACACTCGGCATGGCGACTGCGTTTAGGTCGCGCACGTCCCCCTGCAGGCGGATTTTGAGCGAAAAATTAGAAATTGCCAACCCAATATTCAGGAACAGTCAAGACATGATCGAAAATCGTCCCCAAGCTGTTTTTGGCTACTCTTGAACATTCCTCCTGTAGAGGGACACAACCGACGTAAGACGACGTCAAGACCGGGCACCTGCGCGAGCAGGCGACGGTGCACCATGAGATGCCGCCCTCGCTGTGGCTCTGGGGGCTCCCCCAGGAGGTGGGCACCACGCCGACGTTCAGCGAGGACGAGGCCGGCTGGAGCGTCGAGATCGGCCTCGACGTCGAGGGAATGCCGCGACGAAGGTGGGGTTCTCCACCTCTTCGGGGACGGCAGCGGCGGTGAGCACACCGACGATGCGCGCAGGAGGCGTTGCGATGCGGCCTTCTGCGCCCTCCACCACCGCTCTGGCGCCTGGCAGTTTTCGGGCGGAGGTCTCGGCGGAGTCGTTGCCCGCCAGACCGTGCCCAGGGCGGAGGTCACCGCCTTTGCCCTCGCGCTCGAGGGCTCGACCGCACAAGTATCCTTCTACACGGATAATCGTGGCTTGTTCCTAGGCTGGAGTGCGGGCAGATTTCTGTGCACCAGAGGTTCCAACGGGGACCTGTGGGCTAGAATTCGGAGTGCTCTGATCTCGAGGGGATATCTCCCCTCTGGAGGCTCTGGAGGCGAGGCCCCCCCCGGCCCCCTGGAGGTCCATGTGGCCTGGGTCCCGTCCCGCATGGATGAGGACCCGAGCTCCCTTGGAACCCCAGAGCTCCTTTTCAGAGCCACTGGCAACTCCTGTGCCGACGCTCTGTCGGGCCTTGCGGCCTCAGAGGCCTGGTCTCGGCGTTTGGTCGGGAGGGCCCCCAGCACGGACGTCGTTGACGCGACTGCGGCACGGGTGCGCCAGAGGGCTCGCAGGGCCCTTGTTGACACTCTGTCTGTGGATGCCTGGGAGGCCCAGAGGCCGCCGAGGCGCACCCGCGGGCCCAGAGGCCCAGAGGCCGCTCCCAAGCCAAGGCGTACCCGCGTCTTGGAGATCAGCCTGCACGCCTGGACCCCCGTCCAGGGTGGCAGCTGGCTCTGTCGGTCCTGTCGGGTCCTGGTCCCAGAGGCCCGAGTTGAGGAGGCGGCCCGCACCCCGTGCACCCCCGCCCCCGCCCCAAAGGCGGCTGGAGGTGTCGGCGTCAGTAGTCGGATCACGGCTTGCGAGTCGTACAGCGAGTGCGGAGGGGAGGTCCATCCTTTTCCCACCCGTTGCAGGTCTGGTCCGAGCACAGTCTGCACTTCTGCAGTATATGTGGGAGCATCGCCACGTCAAACTTAGTGCTTAGTGAAGCTGGCAGAGCAGTGAAGTGGCCAACCTACGCGCAAGGGTAAAGAATACCTTGGCGAGAATCAGCAAGGGCCAATACCCCAGCCACAGCGGGCCGCCCAAGGAGGTCAAGCACGCCCTGTGTGGGGCATCCAGGCTGGGGTAGGCCTCCACCCTGGCAGTGACTACAAAGGGGGACCTCCAGAGGCTCGGGTTGTCCTCTGTCCCAGACGGGGTTCCACGGAGGGTCCCCCTCGGAGCTCCTAGGGCCCCCGCGGGACACCGCGTCCCCTTCACCCTGGTCCCTGGTCCTCCTCCTCCTCCTCCTCCTCCTCCTCCTCCTCCTCCTCCTCCTCCTCCCTTTTCTCCTCCTCCTCCTCCCTTTTCTCCTCCTGTTCCTCCTCCTCCTCCTTTTCCTCATCCCCTTCCTCCTACTCCTCCCCAACCCGACCCGTCTGCTCTGGCCGCACCTGGGCGGCCTGGCCACAGGGCCTGCCGACTCGGCGGCGGCGACAGAGGCGGGCGGCGTCGGCGGGCGGGCGGGGGGGGGGGGGCTTCGAATTCTGCTTCTGGGCCAAGCCCTGAACGAAGCGCACCGCCTGCGGGCGAAAGAAGAGGAGCGAAGAGGTGGGATAAAGAAATGGAAGGAACGCAAGCTGGGAGAGGGGGGGCGTGGAAGGCGGAGGAAGCGAGCAGAAGCTCGCGAGGAGGGATGGGCGGGGAGAAGGATGGAGGATGGCAAAAAAGGCAGAAACGGAAAGGAGGCGGAGGAGGAGGAGGCCGAGGAGGAGGAGGAGACAGGAGTAACAAGCGGCGGGGAGGAGGAGGGGCAGATTCAAGAGCAGGAGGACGACAACGAGAACAGGGACGAGGAGCAGAAGGCGGACGAGAGTAGAGGAGCGAAGAGAGAAGGCAGGGGAGAAGAGGATGACACTGAAAGGGGACCAAGAGGTGCCTGGCGGAGGACGCAGGGAAGCGGCAGCCAGGCAGGGGAAAGCACGAGCCCGGAACGAGCGACGCCCAGCGGTCCGGAGGGCCAGCCTCGAAGTGCGCGAGGTCGACGCCCGACGCGATGCCGGAGCCGAGCTGCAGGAAGGCGCCCGCTGGCCCCCGACCCGGAGGCAACGGGCTGGCCGCGGAGCAACGGGTTCCTGCTCCTCCTCCTTCTCCCCCTCCCCCTCCCCCTCCTCCTGCTCCTCCTCCTGCTCCTCCTCTTCCTCCTCCACCTCCTCCTCCCTCCTCCTCGCTCTCCTCCTCCTCCTCCTCCTCCTCCTCCTCCTCCTCCTCCTCCTCCCTCCTCCCCTCCTCCTCTCCTCCTCCTCCTCCTCCTCCCTCCTCCTCCTCCTCCTCCTCCTCCTCCTCCTCGCTCTCCTCCTCCCCTCCTCCTCCTCCTCCTCCTCCTCCTCTCCTCCTCGCCCTCCTCCTCACTCTCCTCCTCGCTCTCCTCCTCCTCCTCCCTCCTCCTCCTCCTCCTCCTCCTCTCCTCCTCCTCCAACTCACCTCCACTCCCCCTCCACCTCCACCTCAACCTCCTCCTCCTCCTCCTCCTCCTCTCCTCCTCCTCCTCCTCCTCCTCCTCCTCCTCCTCCTCCTCCTCCTCCTCCTCCTCCTCTCCTCCTCCTCCTCCTCCTCCTCCTCCCTTCCCTCCCCCTCCCCCTTCTCCCCCACCCCCCCCCTGCCGCGGGTGATCCTGCGCTGTGAACGCGCGCCCGCCTGATCAGCGCGGTCTCGGGAGCGGCCAAGAGGGGGATGTCCAAGAGGGGGGGGGCGCAAATCATGGCCCGCGGCATGTGCGCGGCCCAGGGGGGGGGGGCCAGGGACGCAATGCAATGAAGCAAGAAGAGGCGCCATGAAA
>CAUYUJ010014257.1:0-5000 GCA_963575745.1 Prorocentrum cordatum | reverse complement strand
TGTATTTTCTGTGTTTTGGCCATCCCCCCACTTCCCACATTTTCCTATATTTTCCCCTCCTGACTTTCGCCTGAACCGCAGACCCACGCCAGGGGGAGAGGAGACGCGCAGGCCAACCAGTAGTGCGGCCCTGTGCGCCCGCTCCTCCCTGGCTGGGTCCTCCCCTTCCTGCGGGCATCCCTGGTCTGCACGGCGCCTTCAGCGCAAATGCACACCCCCGGCCACGATGCCCTCTGTAGCGTCGTTTTCGTGGATTTCCGAGTTCCGCGTTGCGGGCATCCCTTTGTTATCCCCTCCCTGGCTTCCCGCCCCCTTCCATCCCCCATTCCCTTCCCGCTCCCTCCCAGCTTGCCTCCCCTCCGCGTCTCTGCCCCACTTGCTCCTGAGGCCGTCGAGCTGCGCGTTGGCCTTGTCCAGCAAGTCCTGCGCCCGCTCAGCGACAAGGGTGCCAGGACACTCGTTTCGTCAGCGGCGAGGCGGCGAACTCCGCTTCAGCGAGAAATTCGACATGGGCACTAACTAGCGAAGTGGCCGGCGGGCAAAGAGGGGGGGGGGACGATAGTGCGACCGATTACAGCCACTTCGGACGGTTCAGAAACTACTTCGGTCAGATTACAACCACTGAAAACGAACTGATCGCAACCTGAGGGATTCCTGTACAAACCTGATCGAACAAGAACGGGAAGCGTCGCTGTAGTCTAATGGGCGCATTGGGCGAAGAGGAAAAGGAAGGCGAGGACAACGAGGAGTCGATGATGAGGACGACGTGGCGAACGTGAGGATAGCGAGGAGGAGCATGAGGACAACGAGGAGGAAGAGAAGCACAAGGACGAGGACGAAGAGAACGAGGGCGAGTACGAGGAGGAATGCGGAGGGCGATGATGACGACGACGACGACGACGACGACGACGACGACGACGACGACAGAGGACAGCACGAGGCAATTGGAAAAAGACGTTGCTCCTGGCGCCGCGCGGGGTTCTCTTGGGGCCTGTTGAGGGCTTCTTGGGGGCCCCTTGGGTCCTCTTATGGGCTTCTGGGGTCTTCTTGGGCTGTCTGGGCGCGTCGTGGGGTTCTGTGGGAGCTTTCTTAGGCCGTCTCGGCGCTGGGGGCCTCCTGGGGCGCTCCCGGGAGTCTCTTGGGGCCTTCTTGGCCCATCTGGGCCGTCTTGGGGTTCCTGTGAGCTGTCTGGGTGGCTCCTAGAGCGCTCTTGGGGGTCTCTTGGGGTCTTCTTGGGGCGCTCTTGGGCGCTCCTGGGGCTCTCCGGGGCGTCTTTTGGGCCTCCCTTGGGCCGTTGGAAAGCCCTCCAAGAGCGATTCGAACACGACGTCGATGCGGAGTCCCCTCTTGGGCCGATTTTTGGAGGATGTCTCGAGCGAAAGCCTCTTGGGGTCTCTTGGGCCGTTTTGGGGGTCCCCTGGGGGGCCTTTGGGGGCTCTCTTGGGCCGTTTTGAGGCCCTCTGGGAGCGACTCCAAGATAATGCTGGTTCGGAGTCCCCTCCGGAGCCGATTTTTCGAGGATGTCTCAAACGAAACGGCCATTTTCCCGGAACCTGATCGGACAAGAACGGGAAGCGCCGCTGTAGTCTAATGGGCGTATTGGGCGAAGAAGAAAAGGAAGGCGAGGACAACGAGGAGTCGATGATGAGGACGACGTGGCGAACGTGAGGATAGCAAGGAGGAGCATGAGGACAACGAGGAGGAAGAGAAGCTCAAGGACGAGGACGAAGAGAACGAGGGCGAGTACGAGGAGGAATGCGGAGGGCGATGATGACGACGACGACGACGACGACAGAGGACAGCACGAGGCAATTGGAAAAAGACGTTGCTCCTGGCGCCGCGCGGGGTTCTCTTGGGGCCTGTTGGGGGCTTCTTGGGGGCCTCTTGGGTTCTCTTATGGGCTTCTGGGATCTTCTTGGGCTGTCTGGGCGCGTCGTGGGGTTCTGTGGGAGCTTTCTTAGGCCGTCTCGGCGCTGAGGACCTCCTGGGGCGCTCCTGTGAGTCTCTTGGGGCCTTCTTGGCCCATCTCGGGCCGTCTTGGGGTTCTTGTGAGCTGTCTGGGTGACTCCTAGAGCGCTCTTGGGGGTCTCTTGGGGTCTTCTTGGGGCGCTCTTGGGCGCTCCTGGGGCTCTCCGGGGCGTCTTTTGGGCCTCCCTTGGGCCGTTGGAAAGCCCTCCAAGAGCGATTCGAACACGACGTCGATGCGGAGTCCCCTCTTGGGCCGATTTTTTGAGGATGTCTCGAGCGAAACGGCCATTTGTCAGCGCACGCGCAGGGCTTCGCACACAACGTGGAATGTGTGCACATGGGGTTGGTCGTCGCTGGGCTTCCCCAAACGCCCAGATGGTTGCCATGAGTAGCTTCTGTTGAGTGGTTGCCTCTGGTTGGGTTGGTCAGGTGCTGCGCGTGGCCTGTATGCGTGTGTGCGTGCGTGTGCATGTGTGTGCGTGTGCAGGTGCGTGTGCGGCTGTGTGCGTATGTGTGCCTGCGTGAGAGCGTGTATGCAGTATGTGTTCTGGGGGGGGCGGGACGGGGGGGGGTGCGGTGTGCGTGCCAGGGTTTATTCTGCCGTGTTCCTGGTCTTTTCTGCCGTGCTCCTTCGCTCTTGGGGCCTATTCTGCCGTGCTTCTGGTGTTTTCCTGCCGTGCTCCTTCGCTCATGGGGTCTATGTTTTGCCGTGCTCCTTCGCTCTTGGGCTCTATTCTGCCGCGTTCCTGTTTTTGTTTCTGCCGTGCTCCTTCGCTCGTGGGGCCTATTCTGCCGTGCTCCTGGTCTTTTTCTGCCGTGCTCCTTCGCTCTTGGGGTCTATTCTGCAGTGTTCCGGGGTTCTTCTTGCCGTGCTCCTTCGCTCTTGGGGCCTATTCTGCCGTGCTCCTTAGCTCTTCGGGTCTATTCTGCCGTGCTCCTAGTCTTTTCCTGCCGTGCTCCTTCGCTCTTGGGGCGTATTCTGCCGTGCTCCTTCGCTCTTGGAGCCTATTCTGCCGTGCTCCTGGTATTTGTCCTCCGTGCTCCTTAGTTCTTGGGGTCTATTCTGCCGTGTTCCTGGTCATTTTCTGCCGTGTTCCTTAGCACTTGGGGCCTATTCTGCCGTGCTCCTTAGCTCTTGGGGTCTATTCTGCCGTGCTCCTGGTCTTTTTTCTGCCGTGTTCCTTCGCTCTTAGGGCTTATTCTGCCGTGCTCCCCGTCTTTTGGAGATGATGATGACGACGAAAATGATGATAGTAGTGATGGCGAGGATGATGATGAATACGATAAAGGGTATCTTGGATCGTCTTGGAGCATTCTTGGACAGTCTTGGGGCCCTCTTGAGCTCTTCTCGGCCCGACTCATTTCGCAAACTCCCTGGATATAACAGTTTTTCTAGGATGTCTCGAGCGAGAGCCCCATTTTGAACTGAAGACGTCTCGAAGCAGCTCGTCCACTATCCCATGTTTTCGAGGATGTCTCGAGCGAGAGCCTCATTCGACGAATTCGCGAGATCCCTGGAGATCTCACTTGTTCGAGGATGTCTCGAGCGGGAGCCTCACTTTTGACTTAAAACGTCTTAAAACAAGCCCTTCAAGATCCTACATGTTCGAGGATGTCTCGAGCGAAACGGCCGTTTTGGGGGGAATCCGCCAGCGAAGGTACCCCGCCCGACCCCGAGCCCGTGGTCCCTCGCGTCTCTGTCCTGTATTAACTCGTAGGAAACATGGCCTAAGAAACTCCCACCACCTTCTCGTTCCGAGAAGGCGCTTCCCGTCATGGCGCCTCTTGGGCCCATTTTCGGCAATTTTTCCGGAATCCGCCAGCGAGTTGCCGGGTGCAATCCTTGCCCCACAATAAGTTTTTACCACCAATAAACGGTCCACGCCGAAGGCGCTTCCCGACATCCGCCAGCGAGGTGCCCCATGGGATCCGTAGCCCTTAGTTAGAAAAAATGAAGCCCCAAAACCAACGGTGCACGCCGGAGGCGCTTCCCGTCATCCGCCGGCCCCCTTGTGGGGCCACCAGACTGTAGGCCGAAGGTTCGCAGTTTCCTGTACCAGTTGCAGCTTCCAGTTTCCACTGTCACAGTTCTGCTTCTTGCTGCTTACTGTTCCTCGTTGATGGACCGCGCGAGGGGGGGGAGGCCCAAACGGGCAGGTTTAGCACGCCCTGAGCGTGTGCTCTGAATTGCTGGGGTGGGTCGAAATTGACACCCCTCACACAGATCGGCGGGTTCAGGGTCCAAAAACAAAACGGATGTGCCACATTTCTGAAATTCGGTGGCACCCCTCACGCAGATCGGCGGGGTCAGGATCCAAAAACTCAAGGGATTTGCCACATTTCTGAAATTTGCTAACACCCCTCATGCAGATCGGCGGGGTCAGGGTCCAAAAACAAAACGGATGTGCCACATTTCTGAAAATTGGCTGGCACCCCTCACGCAGATCGGCGGGGTCAGGGTGCAACAACATATGGGATTTGCAACATTTCTGAAATTCGCTGGCACCCCTCACGCAGATTGGCGGGGTCAGGGTCCAACAGTTCTGAAATTCGCTGGCACCCCTCACGCAGATCGGCGGGGTCAGGGTCCAAGAACACATGGATTTGCTACATTTCTGAAATTCGCTGCCGCACCTCACGCAGATCGGCGGTCAGGACACAAGAGACTTCCAACATTTTCAAATTCGGGGAGAAGATTTGGGCACAGCATACGGGAGCAAATGGAAAATACAACAGCGAGTACAACAATAGACTCGCAATCTCCATTCGTCTTGCCAATTACTCATCGTCTTCGCATGAAGTTCCGACGCTGCTTCACGGTGAGGCCAAAGCCTCATGACTTCGCTCTTCCATGGCCCATTATCCGAGAGAGGGGGCCGGCGGCAGGGGGCGAAACCCTTACGGATATTTGTGGAGAACACCGGATCGCAACCGATCCAGGAGCTTCCTCCTCCTCCTCCGCCTCCTCCTCCTCCTCCTCCTCCTCCTCCTCCTCCTCCTCCCTCCTCCTCCCTCCTCCTCCTGGTCCTCCT
>CAUYUJ010014256.1:414588-422583 GCA_963575745.1 Prorocentrum cordatum | reverse complement strand
ATCATCATCATCATCATCATCATCATCATCATCATCATCATCATCATCATCATCATCATCATCATCATCATCGTCAGCATCATAATCATCATCATCACCACCACCCGCATTATCAGTATCATCATCAGCAGCATCAGCAGCATCATCATCAGCATCATCAGCATCAGCATCATCACCAGCACCAGCATCATCATCAGCATCATCATCAGCATCATCATCATCATCATCATCATCATCATCATCATCATCATCATCATCATCATCATCATCATCATCATCATCATCATCATCATCATCATCATCATCATCATCATCATCATCATCATCCGCATCATCATCATCAGCAGCATCATCATCACATCATCCTTCTCCTACTCCTTCTCCTCCTCCTCCTCCTCTTCCTCCTCTTCTGGGCCTTCCAGTCCTCATCCTCCTCCTCCCCTTTCTCCTACTCCTCCTCCTCCCCCCCCCTCCTCCGCCTCCTCTTCTGGGCCTGAAGGCGTGGACAAGGGCGCAGAAGAGGGGATGGAGGGGGATGCAGGACGGAGTTGAGGAACAGGGAAATGCCCGAATACGACCCTGCATTCGCAGAGGGGACGCCACCAGTGGGGGCGTGAGGCGGGGACCCCCCCACACAGCCTGCGAATCCCAACGAGTTAGGCACTATTGGGGAGCCAAAGAGGCACCGATACCTCTACTCCCCGGACATCTCCGGGGGTGCCTTCTGACCAGGATCTCGAGGCGAACCCAGCGGTGGCGACGAGGGCCTCCCAGGAGGCCCACAAGGGGAAAACGAGGCAAAGGTAGAAGTATGGGCACCTCTTCCTCCTCCGAACTATAGGACATGCCCGAGGTCGGGTGGCGAACTTCAGCACGAAGATCGCTGGCCCTGCAGAGAGGGGGAGAGGCGTGCCGCGGGCTCACGCCGTGGTGGCAGCCTTCCGGGGGGGGCCTCCCTGTCGCCAGAGGCTGGGCGCGGCCTCGGAAAACGGGCCCGGATGGGGGTGAGACAGGATGGAACTGTGGACACGGAATGGGAGGGATGGAGGAGAAGGAGGGCGTGTGGGAGGAAAAGAAGGGGTGGAGGACGAGGAGGAGGAGGAGGAGGAGGAGGAGGGGAAAAAAAGGGGTGGAATATGAGGGAGATGATGAGGAGGAGGTAGAGTGGGAGGAGGAGGAGGAGGAGGAGGAGGAGGAGGAGGAGGAGGAGGAGGAGAAGGCTGAAGAGGAGGAGGAGGAGGCGGAGGAGGAGGAGGAGGTAAAGAGGACGCCCCCCGTCCCCCACCACCACTACCACCACCACCGCCTCAACCCACCACCACCACCACCACCAACAGCACAACACAACCACCAGAAGTCGCAGAGGCCTTCTTGGGCCGTCGGGGGGCCCTCTTGGAGGTTCATCGGGCCGTCTTGGGGCGATCTTGGGGGCCCGTTGGGCCGTCAATGAACATGGCCTATCGAAGCCTTCTTGGAGTTCCTTTTTGGGTGCTTGTTGGACCCTCTTGGGGCCCTCTTTGGCCGTCCTGGGGCCGTCCTGAGCCGTCTTGGGGGTTTTTGGAAGCCGCTTTGCTGCCATAGCGGGCCCTCTTGGAAGCCTCCCATGGCCCCTTCGGGGTTCTCTTGGGAACCTTCTGGGGGCATCTTAGGCCCTATTCAGGCCGTCGTGGGGCTCTCTTTGGACCCTCTTGGGCCGTCTAGGGGCGTTTTGGGGGGCCTCATCGGCCGTCTTGGGGCGATCTCGGGGACCTCTTGGGCGGTGTTGGACGCCGCTGAGACTAACAAAGCGTATATGCAACAAACGTAAGTTTCCCTCTGCGAATGGAACGATGTTTGCTTTTGGTGGGTCCTTGTGAAGGCCTCTTGGGGCGTATTTGGGGCCCCTTGAGCCGTTATGCTGCCATTTAGGTCTCTTGGGACGCTTCTGGGACGTCTCTGGGCCCTCTTAAACCGTCGTGGGGGCCTCTTGGCACTGCCAGCGGGCCGTTTGCACGGGTTGGGAGGGATCCTGAAAGGCCCTGAAGTCTGGGGGGGCCCTGTCGGGGAGCGTCCAGAAGGCCCCTGGAACCAGGGATCGGGGGGTCCCGTTTAGGGGGAGGGACTTTTTTGCAGGGTTCCGCCCAATAAACACATATGAGAGGGAACCGATCTTCTACATCTAGACCTACAAGAAGGGAGAGAAAGAGAAAGAGAGAGAGAGAGAGAAACAACAAAAAAAAAAAAAAAAAAAAAAAAAACTATATATATATATAGAGAGAGAGAGAGAGAGAGAGAGAGAGGCAAAGATGCTGGCCAGGTGAACAGGTGCTGCGGTACATCCGCGGGCCCCCCCTCGGCTGGGCGCGCGCAGCCGAGGTGGCGAGGAGAGCAGCGACAGCAACAGGGCTCGCACGGCCACGCCCGCCAGCAGGGCACCACTGGCGATCTGCTCGCGCCCGCACCCTCGACGCCGCGGCACAAGGCCGGAAGGGCGGCCAGCCTCTCCTGCGCCTGCGCCCCCCTGGAAGCTAGTCTTCGCCCCCCCCCCCCCCCCCGGCGGCAACTCATGGGGGCCTCCCGTACCATCTTGTCGGCTCTTGCGAATCGACGCTACTCGACGCTAGCTGACGCTAGTCGACGCTAGATTGGCGCTGATCGACGCCGGCCGACGCTAAATCGGCGCTATCCCATCGACTCCCAGACGCTGATCGACGCTAGTCGACGCGAACGACAGATTTGCGAGGGTACCCAAGGCCCCCATGATTTGCTAACGACCCCCCCCCACCAGCCCCTCCATCCCGCCCCACTCCCAGCCATGCCCGTCATCTCCTGGAGGCCATCCAAGAGCTTCTCTTGTCGGCAGCGGCGTGGAGGCCCCAGGCGCCCGACGGCACAGGCCGGGACGCGGCAGAGCCGGCTGTGCGCGCCGAGGCTGCGGGAGGAGGAGGAGAGCAGAGCCGCCGCGGAGGAGTCGACCAACAAGACAGCACGGCACGCGACGGAAGGCTCGTCCTGGAGGACGGGGTCGAGAGCTCCAGGGACGCACGTCGCGAAACAAGTCCCAACACCGGAGGTCACCAGGTACGACAACGGCGCCTGCCACCGAAGCTCGTCGTGCGCACAGTGAGCTCGAACATAAGGAAAGGCGCGGGAGGAGGTGGAGGCCAACGCGAGGAGTCCTTTGCACGGGGACGGCGCGACCTCCAGAATACCAGCCGCAGCTTCGTCTGGAAAGAGTGCCTCAGGACAGCGCGCATGAAGCAAGGTCGACGACAAAGCCATTAGGAGAGCAGATCGCAATGGGAGGAACACACTGACCAAACTATCAGCGGATCCATGCCGTAACCACGTGTGCACAATGCGAAATACCTGTGCTCGCCATGCACCATCTGCATACTCGATATTCACATGGGGTACACGCACATGTGATACATGCTATGTGCCGCGCAAGAATACACGCGTTCGTGACTATTCTCCACGTTTCTGTCCTTACCGACATGCATGTCGAAACAGAGCACGCTGTCCAAGATGAAGTTCCAGTCTGCGCAGCTATGCTCTTCGAGGCTGTTTGATAACGTCATAATCAAGTTGCAACCGGAAAAAAAAAACAGCATGTGACTGCTGAACATATCAAGGCACCTGCTGCAAAAAGTGTGCCTTGACTGTAACCGCGTTGGAACGACTCATTTCATGGTACTGGTAGCTTGCAGAATACCACAATCAAGTATGCGCCAGGTGAGTAAGTAATATATTACAAGGTGGTGCCAAGTATACTGTTGTGTGGTTAGATGGGCTTGTAGGCGATGATATGACCAGAAACAAATGGTAAGACAAGTCGATGTGTGGTAGCGATGATATGATGCGCTGGGCAATGCTCGTGCGTGGAGAAGCGAGTCGCAAACTCGTAGGCAGCAGGCCGTGCGTATGTGGTACGTCACATTTTGATATGTAGCGTCACCGTGATCAAACATCTCGATGGTCGCGGCTTGCATTTCCCATCCGCGCCCTTGAGGGCTTCCGTCAATGTATATGTATAAATCAAGCGTGTCCCGTTGTGCATATGTGAACTAAGCTTGGCAGAGACGCGCGCAAGTCAAATCTAATCGAACTCGCGCCTGTCGCAAAGTATCGTATCGAATCGACCCTGGACGTCTGCGAGTAGGCACTCTGCGGGTAGCACGGTGAATGCACGTGCTCCGAGAAAAGAGAGAAATCCACGTCCAGAATCCACGTTTTGCCGGACGCAGATCCGCGGATGTTGCAATGCAAAATATCAAGGTAAGCAAATTGCAAAACTGCAGCGTTTCCCACTGTGCCAGACTTGCTACACATGATACTCTTTTACACTACTATGGAATCCCCCTAACCGCCCTACCGGAGTCACGCCACATCCATGAACCAAAGATGCCCCCAAGTTCTAAGCCTCAAAGACCAACCAAAACCGAAAGACAACCCATGGTTTGGGCCTCTTGGGAATCTTGGGGGCCTAAGGGGGCCTCAAGACGGTTGAAGATGGCCTCAAGATGGCCCAAGATGACCCCAAGACGGCCCAAAACGGCCCCAAGACGGCCCAAGATGGCCCCAAGGGGGGCCAAGATGGCCCCAAGAGATTCCAAGAGGACCCAAGATGGCCCCAAGAGGCCCCATGAGGGCCCAATAGAGCCCCAAGAGGACCCCCAAGAGGGCGTCTGGAGGCCAAAACCAATTATATACAAGCAAGTGGTTTTTGAAAGAATTTAGCGTTCTCGCCTTTTTCAACTCTCAGGGGTCCGTGATGGCCCAAGCAGCCTGTAAGATGGCCCCAAGACGGCCTCAGAGGCATCCAAGATGCTCTCGAGACGGCCCAGGAGGGTCCAAAGATTAGCCAAAGAGGCCGCCAAGACGGCTAAAGAGGCCCCCAAAACACCCAAATGTGACCAAGAGAGCCTCAATGCGACCCCGAGAAGCCCCCACACAACGGCCCCCGAAGGGGCCAGACGGCGCAAGAGCGCCCCAAGACGGCCAACGAGGCCCCCAAAAAGACCCCAAGAGGCCCCAACGAGGCCCTCAAAAGGCCCCCAGGGTCCCCAAAAAGCCTCCAAGAGGCCCCCCAAAGGCCCCCCCGAACGGCCCCAAGAGACCACTAAAACACCCGGAAATTATACAGGAATGGCGCGTTGTTGCCAAGCTCATCGGTAATTGAACTTGGCGCTGCCTTGTGCTGACACGCGGTGAATGTCACTTGCCATCGTGAGCTTTCGCACGCTCGCCCCTGCGCTGAAACGAGGAGGGCGCATCCGCCCCCCGTGGCGCTGGCAGCACCCTGGGGCGGGCAGAACGACACGGCAGAACTTCGCGGCAGACGAGCAGGGCAAACCACCAACGCCCAGTCTGTACGTGCTCTGGACGTGCACCCCACAAGGCGAAAGGAATCCACGTCCGGAATCCACGTGTTGCCGGAGGCAGGTCCGCGGATGCTGCAACGCAAGGTACCACTTTGATACAACGATTCCAATATATATATATATACACATATATATATACACAAATATATATATACATACAAACATACATACATACATACATACATACATACATACATACACGCATAAGATTTAGAACATTCTTACGTACTTGCGACACATGGCGTTCTTCCCTAACCCACACACACACACACGAGGCCACCCCCATTCCGTCGACCCAAAAATGCAGGACCTTCAAGAATTACAAGAGCCTGCTCGAAGCCGCTAGGGGCGCACAGTTCGTATGCCCCAGCGCTTTACCATGCTTTGGGCCACAAGAACGGATATGGCTCCTAATTTTGCCACCCCGCTCACCTCCCTTCCCGCCGCAGCCAGCCTTGCCGCAGCAGCGCTTTCGGTCCAAGCCCCGGCTGCGGCGACGACGACGAGAAAGTCGAGGACGAGGACGAAGACGAAGGTGACGGCGACGACGACAACGACGACGACGACGACGAGGAGGAATTCGAGGACGGCAACGAGGAGCTGTCGCCGGGCCCTAGGACCCTCGGAAACAGTGTCCCCCCTCCTCCTCCTCCTCCTCCTCCTCCTCCTCCTCCTCCTCTTCTTCTTCTTCTTCTTCTTATTATTATTATTATTATTATTATTATTATTATTCTTCTTATTCTTATTATTATTATTCTTATTCTTCTTCTTCATCATCATCATCATCATCATCATCATCCTCATCATCATCATCATCATCATCATCATCATCATCATCATCATCATCATCATCCTTTTACATTAGCCCGACCTGGTTAAGCATCTTAGCCTGTAGCGCTCTTCAAACGCAAATCATGTAGACAACTCGGTTCACAATATACCTGGTAGGCAGCGCGGAAAAGATAGAAGTAAAGACGACGACGAGCAGAGCAGAAAGAGCAGGCGCCCGCGAGGTAAGGGCTGCACGTACCTTGGTAAGATAAGCCCCCCCGCCACTACCTTCACGATAGTAAGCCCCACAATGTTCAGTGGTACGTGCTGCCTCTGATTCGTATTGAAATGAATGGAAGCAGCGAAGCGTAAGCAATCCTTGGGCTGCTACCCCTTGTGAAAAGAGTGACTTCCTACCAAACCCAAGTATGCCTTCCCCGAGTAGATGGTTGTGCAATGCCTGGCTGTCGAAATAAACAAGAGGAGTGGCAGTGGAACGTCTGCAATTCTAGGCCTGCCACCCTTGTGAGCAAAGATGTGATAGTACAATGTTTGCACGTACTCACTTAAAAAGAGTGGCAACGCAGCGCATGCATTCCTTGGGATGCTACCCTTACGAGCAAAGATAAGTAGGTTGGCTGCGCTAAGTCAGGCTGGCTCGTATTGCCAAGGCTGCCCAGTAAGCTTAGAATCCTCCTCCACCTTCGATGCTCAACCCAGCCCTCCACAAGTACAAGACTGGCAGCGCAGCGTCTGCAACCCTTGGGCCGCTACCCTTTTTCCACAAAGGTGCAATAGTACAACGTGTTATCGCACAAGGCAAAAAAAACGATGCTGCTCTTGCCATCCTGGGGGTACTACCCTTGTGAGCAATCAAGATAAAATGACTGCTCTGCGTCATGCTGGCGCGTGACGTAACGGCTGGCCACTCGGCTTGAAATTATTGGGCTGCTACCCTGTGGGAGGGGAGGCAGGAGGAGAAGAAGTAGAGGGAGGAGCTGTGCTGGTATAATGTTTTCACGCATGCAATCCTTGGGCTGCTACCCTCGTGAGCAAAATCGTAAGAGGCTGTGCTACGCCAGGCTGGATTGTACCATCTGGCCAGTAGACGTGCCAATTGTTCCTGCAATGTTTGGGCTGCTACCCTGAAAACAGAGACGTGTCAGCACGATGTTCCTCGCACTGAGGTTAAAGAGAGTGGCAATGCTGCGGTGCAGTTTTCTGTATTCCTCTTCCTCCTCCTCCATCTCCTCCTACTCCCCGTCCTCCTCCTCCTCCTCCTCCTCCTCCCCCTCCTCCTCCTCCTCCTCCTCGTCATCATCATCATCATCATCATCATCATCATCAGCATCAGCATCAGCATCAGCATCATCATCATCATCATCATCATCATCATCATCATCATCATCATCATCATCATCATCATCATCATCCTGCTCCTCCTCCTCCTCATCATCATCATCCTGCTCCTCCTCCTCATCCTCCTCCTCGTGCTTGTCCCCGCGGGCCGTGCCGTCGTCCGCCCCCTTCTCCTCCTGCTTTTCCTGCTGTTCCTCTTCCTTGTCCTCGTCGTCGTGGTCGTCGTCGTCGTCGTCGCCTTCGTCGTCGTCGTCGTCATCGTCGTCGTCTTGATCCTCCTCCTTTTCCTCATTCTCCTCCGTCTCCTCCTCCTCCTCCTCCTCATTATCCTTCTCCTTCTCCTCCTATCTGTGGAAGCGTGAAACTGGACAGGGAGAAGGAGGAGGAGGAGGAGGAGAAGGAGGAAGAGAAGGAAGGGGAGGAGGAGGAGGAGGAGGAAGAGGAGGAGGAGGAGGAGGAGGAGGACGACGACCATGACGGGGGAGGGACGGGGAGGGACGGG
>CAUYUJ010014256.1:404588-412088 GCA_963575745.1 Prorocentrum cordatum | reverse complement strand
TGCCCCGAGCCCCCCCGCGTCCCCAGCGCCCCAGCAGGAGCCCCGCCTACCCTCCGACACGAACGCTTTATTCCGCGTCGCGACGCACACCACCTCTCCCACCTCCCACCCCGCGTCCCCAGCGCCCCAGTGGGGGCTCCGCCCCGTGCCCCCTCCGCCCCGACAACTTTATTCCGCGTCGCGACGCACGCCACCTCCCCCCTCCCCCCCCCCGCGTCCCCAGCGCCCCAGTTGGACCCCCGCCCCGTAGCCCTTTGCCCCGACTATTGTATTCCGCGTCGCGACGCACACCACCTCCCCTTTCCCCCCGCGTCCCCTGCGCCCCAGCGCCCCAGTGGGACCCCCGCCCCGTGCCTCTCCGACCACTTTATTCCGCGTCGCGACGCACACCACCCCCCCCTCCTCTCCGCGCCCCCAGCGCCCCAGTGGGACCTCCGCCCCGTGCCCCCTCCGCTCCGAGCACTTTATTCCGCGTCGCGACGCACGCCACCTCCCCCCCCTCCCCACCTGGGATTTGGGCCCCGTTGCTGGGCCCCGAGGGGCGATGTCTTGCCCCCTCTTCCCCCCTCCTCCTCCACCTCCTCCTCCTCCTCCTCCTCCTCCTCCTCCTCCTCCTCCTCCTCCTCCTCCTCCTCCCCCTTCCTTGCTGTGCAAGAGCCATGGCGCACGTGCCACTTGTTCTTCGTACAACAATAAATGCGGCGGATACTTGATGAAATATAGGCGGGTCATAGACCGGGTCACGGGCGGATCATATCATAGGCGGGCAATGGCGGGCAACCATATTTCACGGACGCAATGGTTCACCCTCCTTCCCTGCTCTCGTCACCGGACTCGTCTTCCTATTACGTCATCGTCGTCGTCATCCTCCTCGCGTTTCTCCTCGCGCCCCTGGCAACCCCATTTCAATGTTGATCGTGCGACCAGAGAAGTTCGAAAAAACAAATCGGCACCGCATTGAAGGTTGACAATGGGGGGTGGGGTGGGGTCTAGAAAAATACCAGTTGATCTTCGGACGGGGTTGAAAAGAATGAGAAGAAGACGCCGCCGCCGCCGACGACGATGATGATGATGATGACGATGATGATGATGATGATGATGATGATGATGATGATGATGATGATGATGATGATGATGATGATGATGATGATGATGATGATGATGATGATGATGATGATGATGATGATGATGATGATGATGATGATGATGATGATGATGATGATGATGATGATGATGATGATGATGATGATGATGATGATGATGATGATGATGATGGTGATGATGATGGTGGCGATTTTTGGGGGAGTGCGGAAGGCTTGGGAGGGTCCTGAGGGTTCTGGCGACTTTGGAGGAAATGGAGGGGGTTGCGGAAGTATGGGAGGGTTCCAGAGGCTCTCGGAGGAGTTCGGAGGGTTGCGGATGGATGGGAGGTTCTCCAGGTTTTCAAAGGATGCGGAGGAGCGTCGAGGAATGGGATGGTTTCGGAAGTTTTTGGGAGCAGTGCGCACGGTTCAGAAGGGGTGGGAGGGTGACAGAGGTTTGGGAGAAGTGCGGATGAGCGCGGAGGAGTGAAATCGCAGTTGCCCGCCATTATCCGCCTATTACCCGGTGAATTTCTCGCCTTTCCAATATCCCGCCTCATTTGCTAGAATATCAAACTTGTAATGTCTACTTTTCCGTCTTGTAGCATGAAGTGCGGCGGGTACTTGGTGAAAAAAAGACGGGTAATAGACTGGGTCATAGGCGGATCATAGGCGGGTCACGGCGGACAACTATGATTTCACGGACGCGATGGTTCACCCTCCTTCCCCGCTTTCGTCACGGGACTCGTCTTCCTACTACGTAATCGTTCCTCGCTTTTCTCCTCGCCCCCCCCATCATCTCCCTGCCCTTCCCTGTACTAGGCATGCAAAATAAGAAACCAACCTGACCACAGGTGCCCCGCGGAGATGTCTTATTCCTTGTGGGCCCTGGGGACCCCATGGAAGCCCTGAGGCACCTCAGGAACTTCAAAGATCGACGGCAAGTGTGGCCGTAGAGCTCTTAGAACAAATTGTCTTATCGCATGTGTGTACTGCGCGTTTCTCGTTGATCTGGCGCGTGAAACATATCCTCGTCGTCATCGTCGTCGTCGTCCTTCCTCCTGCGTCGTCGTCATCCGTTTTTTTCTTCCTCCTCGTGCCTCGTCGTGGTTGTCGTCGTCGCCGTCGACTTCTTCTCCCCATTCTCTTCAAGCCCGTGCGAACAGCAACTGGTGTTTGGTGAGCCCCCCAGGCCCCCCCACTTCAATGTTGATCGTGCGACCGGCGAAGTTCGGAAAAACAAATCGGCACCGTATTGAAGGTCGAGATTGGGGGGGGTGGGGGGGAGAAAAACACCACCTGCTTTTCGCACGGGCCTGTAGCCCTGAGGGCGCAGGAGCTATCTATATATCCGCCAGGAACCAAGAGCCAGGAGGAGGAGGAGGAGGAGGAGGAGAACGACGAGGAGGAGGAGGAGGAGAACGAGGACGGAGAGGAGGAGGAGGAGGAGGAGGAGAAGGAGGAGGAGGAGGAGGAGGAGTCCTGGAGACTCGAGTGGGCGGGCGAATCTCAACTGGGACCCGCCTGCCACTGTGCAGGGGCCTGCCTCGCTCGAGCCCCGCGCGCACCCTGCTGCCCCGAGCAGTGGGCCGGGAGCCACCTTCGGGACAGCCTGCACGCCTGGGGCGAGGTCATGGCGCCACATCTGTGAAAGGGGCCCTGGGACACACAAATTCGCCGGCCCAACGGGCCAGAGGCGTGCTAAGATCTCCGGTAACTTGTTAACAATATTTCTAGTTCGCGCGCGCGGAGCGGCCCCTGGGGGCCCCCGGACGAAAAGTACCCCGGCAAGGTCCCGAGAGAAGCCCGGGAGAAGCCACCAGACCACTCCAGGGGAGGGTATTTTTCGACACCCCTCACGAGGATCGTGGCCTCCGAGGGGGGAGCCGCAATCGACTACCCCCAAGAGCCCCCCAAGAGGCCCTGGGGGCCTCCAAAACGCCGCCAAGGAGCCCCAAGAGACTCCCAAGAGGTCCCCAAGAGGCCCCCAAGAGGCCCTAAAGAGGGCTCCAGGGCCGGCGGCATGAGCGAAGCGATTAAATAAATACACACAAATAAAAACATTCCCCATATTTTCCCGTATCTTCTGAGTTTCTGTCTTCCCCCCCACTTCCCAGCTTCTCCCGTGTTTTCTGGGTAAAATCGACGACGAATTGTGTCCGTGTGTTTCTTTCCCTCCTGAATCTGGCGCACAAGAATCCATCGGCGTGGGAACAGAACGTGGCAGGAACAGAGTGACTCGGAAATCGTCCGCGCGGACTTCTCGGATCGGCTCGTGGCGTGGCGCCTCGCCCTCCTGTGGCTGCGTGGCTGGCCCGCAATATCTGGGTCGGCGCGGCGGGGCTCACAGCATCAGATGATGTGGCGCCTCCAGGGGGATGCTTCGTTCACCCACAGCCACCGAAGGCGTCACATCACTCACATCACTCCTCCTCCTCCTCCTCCTCCTCCTCCTCCTCCTCCTCCTCCTCCTCCTCCTCCTCCTCCTCCGCCTCCTCCTCCTCCTCCTCCGCCTCCTCCGCCTCCTCCGTCTCCCACTCACTCTCCCTGCTCCTCTTCCTCCTCCGTCCCTCTTCCTTGTGCAGGCAACTCCCCCCTGTCGCACCACCAGACCTGTCCAGAGGCCAGGCTGGGCGCTTCTCTTGGCACACCCTTCCTTCTTACTACCCAGAAGCTACAATACCCCATCAGTTACAAGGATGAAGGACCAGTCGTTTTTCAAAATGTGGCTATTGCCTCAGCGGCACGCATACTATTTTTGCAAGTTCCCAACAATGGAATTCAAGATGGCGGCTTCCGCCTTAGCGCCGCGTTCGCTCGCTCTAGGAAGCCTCCAGCAGTGACAAGGATGGATATGAATGCTTATCAAACTGCGGCTCTTGCCTTAGCGACGCGCACGCGCCTAGAAACTCCAACATCGACAAAGATGGCGGCAGGCTGGCTGAAAAATGCGGCGTGCTAACGATTTCATCAGTTATTACAACCGGAAACCCCTCAATTGCGCAACAGTTTTACGGCTGGAGAGAGGCCGGTCGCTTTCAAAAGAGCTGCCCTCGCCTGAGCGGCTGAGCGCCACGCGCACTCGTCGTGAAAGATCCAGCAATCTCACGGACGAAGGGGGGGGGAGGGGGGCAGAATGCGGCTACCGCCTCGGCGAAGCGCACATACGCTTCGAAAGCTTCCAGAGTGCGGCTTTCGCTGCTGAGCCTTTGTCGAACTGCATGGCACGGCAGTCCGACGTGCGCCAATCGCTGCACGGATAGAGGGCGGCTCCATTTCGGAATGGGGTGTTCGCTGGCTACCTCCAGATTTCGTAATAAAAGGGAGGGGGTCTGGACCCTCCAAGACAAGCCATTTCAGACCTCCCCCGTGGGAGAACCCTCCAAAACATCGTCCCCAGACCCCCCCAGGCCCTCCAAGATAGCCTGGAAGAGACCCCCCCCCAAATGAGACCCCCCTCCCTTTATTACGAAATCTGGAGTACCTCCGCAGGCCGTAGGACCAGAACTCTGAAACCTTGCAGTACTTCTGCAGAGGCCCTCCTGGGCCAGCTTTGGGCTCTCGAGGGGTCGTCTTGGCAGATCTGGGGTGCAGCGAAGAGCTTCCGAGGGCTTGATCCAGCGCAGACGGGCCATGTGGCCACAAGGTTCTCAGGTCCATTGAGACACATGCCCATCGCGCTGATTGGGCCCATCAAGCTCATGGGACCCATGCGGTCGAGATGGCTCAAAGGCACATGGGGCCCCTAGCGCTGGCACCACGACAGTTCAAGGGGCCCACAGTGTTCATGCCCATGCGGCTCACAAGGCCCACAAAGCAAACTCAACTCATAGAGCTCGCGGGGGCCTCGGGACTCAGAGGAACACCGTAGCCCCCACATGTCCGAGAAGGGCCAGGAGGATCAAATGGCCCAGGGGAAGGATCACAACGACCGTGGGCGCCCCGTACCTTCCACAACATAGACGGTACCATATAGCTTACACCACATTGTTTGCACCGCATTTATCTTGCGCCACATAGCCTGCACAGCACAACTTGCACAGCATAGCTTACACCGCATAGCGTGCACTACGTAGGTCACCGCAGAGAGTGCACCACGTAGCTTGTACCACGTATAACTTGAGCACTATGTTTGCAATGGGTATGTACGCACACGTGTGGATCCGTGTGAAAGTGTGTATGTAAGTATACATGAATATGTGTATATCTATATATATCCATATATATATATACACAGGTGCACCTATATAAATATAATATATATATATATATATATATATGTGTGTGTGTGTGTGTGTGTGTGCACGTGTGTCCACATGTCCAGTGGCCTCCAGGCCTTGACATTGCCCTGAAACGACCCAAAATAACCCTAAACAGTCGAGAGGCAAACCTCGAATGTCCTCAGGTGCTTCGATGATGTGTAGATTCTCTCCTGTACGGCCATAAGAGCACAAGAGGCATCCAAGACCACCCCAAGACGGCACAAGTGGTCCCCAAGAGGGCACCAAGACGGCCTAAGGTCCCCCGGACAGTCCCAAAGACGGCCACAAGCAAACTCAAGAGGGCTGTGAACAGTCCGAGATGGTCCAACAGAGCCCCAAGACGCCCCCAAGAAGGCCCAAAAGGCCCGACAAGGACCTTAAGTCAGCCCTAAGACGGCCCAGCAGATTGCCCTTCCCAAGTGTCCCCCAATAATTTCGCCAACGACAGGGAGAACACGCAGTCCGCTAGCGCAAGCGTCTCCAAACAGGACGTGGTGTGCCTTCGGTACAGAAGTGTCCGAGTGAGCACCAAGATAGAGATGTATGGAGAAGGGCAGAGAGGAGGGGGGTGGAACGAGTATATGAAAACAGCGGCGGTATATATAGATACAAATCGGCGAGGCACTGCGTGAAAGCGAGCGGACAGCCTTCAAGCCAACGGGCAGGTGGACGAGATCGACGTCGTCCCTGTAACCGGTGCCTCGCGTACAGGTGGGGGGGGAGGGAGGAGGTAGGAGGTCAGTTTCATCATGCTGCTCAGCCAGCTCAAAGTCATGGGCGTGAGCATAGCTCTGCAAGGGCAGGGGGGCCTCCGCCACAGAACACGAGGCTTGCCAACCAGGAGGAGACAGGAACGGTAAACGACTCTGCTACCTTCGACGGGACTATGTATGATTGGAGAGGTGCGTGACGCATCAGGGAAGGACGGTGATCTGTTCGACTCGAGATTAGCATTGCAACTGCGCACCGCGTGGGAAGGAGGGGAGGGAAGAGGGTCAGGTGACAGATCCATAACATCATCGAGGCTTATGGGGTGCAGGGGGAAAGGGGAAGAAGAGAAGGAACATGGAATACGGATTGGCCTCCCTCCGTAGAGGCAGGCCAAGTTGGAGTCGCCGCTGGCCGAGATGACGGTCTGGCTATGCCGCGCGCTGCCAACTTCGATAGGCTGACATATACGCTCTGGACGATGGCGGTCTTGCAACCCACCTGAATCAAGTCTGCGTGCCGCCCGTACAACACGGAATGCACCAGCGGAGTCTCACTCGCGAGGACGAGACTGATCAATTCTTGGGGTCGGCGCTGAAATTCATGCTCCGGACAAAAACAATACTCCGTAACGGTCCCAGGCGCCACGCCCGTGATGTACCCAACGCCCAACACGGCAGTCACTCCCGAGACGCCGAGGAGGGAGGGATGGAGAGAGGGAGGGAGCGGCGGAGGAGGACGAGGAGGAAGAGGAGGAGGAGGAGGAGGAGGAGGAGCAGCAAGAGGAGCAAGAGGAGGAACAGGAGGAGGAGGAGGAGAAGTTTTGCCCGCGACCACAGAGCCTGCTAGTGCCTCACGACGACTTCCGTGCCAAGGCAACCTGGTCTTCAAGAACAATGACAATACGGCTGGGACTCAATGCACGGAAGACAGTGCGCGATCTAGTCTGAATATTCGGAGGACGGGAGGGCCTGACGAAGCGTTTCCGAGTGGCGCCTGGCTGCCTGAGGAGGAGGAGGACTTCGGGTACCCTGGGGAGCGCGTGTCCTTCGAGCGCGCCACACCGCAGGCACCGACGAGCGCCAGACGAGAGCGCGGGCAGCGGCACTGGCCGAGGCAATGCCATCGGCTGTCGGCGCGGGCTGCAGCTTCCTTGTGTTGTACACGTGAAAGGCCAACACTACGCGCTGACAGATGCGATGCAGTGACGTGGCACTGTCGTGGTCGGTGGCGCAGGCGGCGGCAGTGCCCAGGCTACAGAGCGTGAGCATCGTGCAGGGGCCCACGCGCGGCCGCGGGGGAGGGCCGGGGGAGAGGCGCGGAGGCCGGAGACGCGCGCGGCGTGCGGAGCGCCCGGCCGCGCGCCGGACACGCAGGACCCGCTCCAGGAGCCCGGAGCCCTCCTCCTCCTCCTCCTCCTCCTCCTCCTCCTCCTCCTCCTCCTCCTC
>CAUYUJ010014256.1:382500-404488 GCA_963575745.1 Prorocentrum cordatum | reverse complement strand
CGCACCTCCGCGGCAGGCCGCTCAGCACCTCGCGGGGAACCCGGCTCGGCTCGATCGGCCCTGCTCTGCAGGGGGGCGCGAGGCACCAGTGCCGACGTGCACGTAGTACGACGCAGTCATATCTATCTACGAGTCTACACCTCTGTGCACCTAACTAGATATATGTGCATGTGCATGTACATGGACGTGTACATATACATATGTAGATGTATGTTGTACGAATGTATGCGTGTATGAATGAATGAATGAATGAATGAATGAATGAATGAATGAATGAATGAATGAATGAATGAATGAATGAATGAAGGAGTGAGTGAGTGAGTGAGTGAGTGAATGAATGAATGAATGATTGCATGTACGTATGTATTATGTATGCATGAATGGATGTATGTACGTATGTGTGTATGTATGTTTGGCTGCTTGCATGCACGCATGCATGCATATATGTATGTATGGATGTGTGTATGCATGCTTCCACGTATGTATATACGTTGGCATGTTTGTATGCATGGATGTACGTATGTATGTACGTAGGTATGTATGCATGGATGTATGTATGAATGGATGAATGTATGTATGTACGTATGCGTGTATGTTTGTTTGTTTGCTTGCATGCACACATGCATGCATGCATGTATGTATGTATGGATGTATGTATGTGCGTGCGCATGTATCCACGTATGTATATATGTAGGTATGGTTGTATGCATGTATGTACGTGCGTATGTACGTATGTGTGTATGTATACATGCATGTATGTATGTATTCATACATGCATACATGCATGCATGCATGTATGTGTGTATGTATGGATGTATGCATGTATGTGTACGTGTGTAAGTGTGTATGTATGTATGTATGTATGGATGGATGGATGGATGTATGTATGGATGTATGCATGTGTGTATGTATGTATGTATGTATGTATGTATGTATGTATGTATGTATGTATGTATGTATGTATGTATGTATGTATGTATGTAGGTCGGTAGGTAGGTAGGTAGGTAGGTAGGTAGGTATGTATGTATGTATGTATGTATGTATGTATGAGTGTATGTATGCATGCATGTATGTATGGACACGTGGGCTCCTCTACTACATGGGACTCTTTCGAACTTCACGCCCTGCCCACCAAGCACCGCCAACACAAAGATGCACGCCACGCCACATGGCTGGAGACCATCGGCGACGGCGCCGCGCCCGCTACGCACTGTGCCCGCTCCTCCCCGAATCCGCCGACCCAGTCGGCGTGTGGAATGGGTTGTTCGTCGTGGTTGTTGTCCTCGTACGTACTCGTCGTCTTCTTTTCTGGGTCCGTCGCCCCTCCCCCGCTCTTTCCCTGGGCCCTCGTCCTCAAGCGCGCCAGCCAAAGCGAAATGAAGCAACCCAGCCAAAGCGAAATTAACAACGTTGTCATCGAGTCGAATGGAAGCCCCTTCCCTTTGATCCCTTCCCCGTGGGGGGGGGGGGGGGGGAAAGACCCGGTCCCGGGGGGGGGGTCGTCCCGGGGGGGGTCCCGGGGGGGTGGGTCCCGGGGGGGGTCCCGGGTCAGAATGCCATCCCCCGTTTGCGGCTTTTACAAAGGGGCCCTCTGTAGATGCGCTGCAGGAGGGGGGGTCGCCACGACGGATCCGCAAGAGCGCCCCTAGACGGCCCAAGCCCCACAAGATAGCCCAAGAACGCCTCAGGACGACCGAAGGACAGCCCGAGAACGCCTAAGGACGCCCAAGAACGCCCAAGTTACTTCTGCTCTGTCAGGGTGAGAATCCAAGCGGGGACGCCGCCCAGATACGTTTCCCCCTCGAGCGCCCCCGAAACCATGAAAAGCTGTTTCCAAAAGACCCCATCGCTGGTAAGTCGACGACGCAGAGGGTCCTCAAGCGCGAACAGCAGATGGAAGTGCTAATTGCGATCCAACGTCGTCGAAGGCACAGTGTAGAAAGTGTCGCAAACTGACGAGTGCAGGATGGATGGTGTGAAAGAGGAGCTGCCAATCCAAGCGAATGTGCAGCGGCCAGAAAACCGAGGAGGCAATTCAACTCGAAGCGAACTGAAGCGCAAACAGTCTGGTGCGAATTGGCGGCCCCTGATTCACCGAAGAGCGACGTCAGCCAAAGAAGCGCGAGAAGAACTGCAAGGTGTTGGATAGCACGCTGACGCAGCACGGTCCAGCAACAGACGGACGATCCCGCGGCCGTTTCCCCGCGATTCGGCAAACGCACAACATGTGCGCAGTGCCCACGCGGGACGGTAAGGGGACAAAAAAGTGGAATCCCCTCGTCGTCGATACCATCCTCGTCCCCCCCTTCCCCCCGACTCGAAGCTGGGCTCCGGCGTGGTGGAGACAGACCCTGGGGGGTCCACGTTTTTTCTGTCCTCTCGAGCCTGCGCTCGCGAACGCCTGGGAACAACCTTTGAATGTGGGGGGGGAGGGGAGGGGGCAGAGTCCAGGGTTCCGCTTGTTTCGGGGATGGACAGACCCCCCTTTAGTAAAACGTGGTTTAGTGAAAACGACCTGAGGCCCAAACCTGGCGGGCGCAAGCCTGGAAAATAACGGCCGCGGCGCCCCTCTTCGAGAACCGAAACGGACAATTCACTAATCGACGTGTCACTGTTGGGGGTTCTGTCCACCCCCGATTGTTTGTCCCTCTGCGGGAACGCCTCGCCCGCGCGAAGTCTGCGCGAGGAGCCTGGCCGGGGCGACCACCTCGCCCGCTCGCGCGCGGCCCCCCCATCGCCCACGGTGCCCGCCGCGCACACACGGGAGGCAACGTCCGGGCGAGACCTGCGCGCCGCTCTGGCGAGCGCGACGTTTCGCCCCTGGGCGCGCGACCCCCGTGCTCCTCCTCCTCCTCCTCCTCCTCCTCCTCCTCCTCCTCCACTTTCTCCTCCTATTCCTCTTCTCTCTTCTTCTTCCTCCTCCTCCTTCTCCTCCTCCTCCTCCTCCTCCTCTTCCTCGTCCGCTGCCCAGGTTCCGAGGGGGTCCACGAATTGGCCAGCAGACGCTGCACGGCGCGCCCGTGCGGGCCCCTCGGCTCTCGGGACTGAGCGTGCGGGGCGCCGAGGCGCGAGAGCGACGCGTCGCCCTGTCGCTCGCAGGCAGTCCGCCCCGCGCGGATGCCACGGCGCGCACTGGGCAGCGTCGACGCCCGAGCGTCCGTCATGAGAGCACACACTTTTTTTCTCGGCAGACAAATCCACCTCTCAAGAATCCGCTGCCCCTCGAGGAGGCTTTCCTGAACTCCGCGCACGACACACAGAACCTGGCAGAGAGCACACATGTCGAACGGAGGACGAACGTCTCGGATCTGGCCCCGGATCGGCCAGGGAGGCGACAGAGCGGGAGTGTGCAGCGACAGCGAAGCAGGCCAAACGCGCCAACCCCGTCGGCGTGTGCGAGAGGCTGTTTCGTTTGACTCGTCGTCGTCGGCGTCGTCGTCGTCGTCGTTGTCGTCCCCCCTCCTTTTCCCTGGGCACTCCTCCTTCAGCGCGCCGGCCACAGCGAAACAGCCTTAGCGAAATTGAACAACGCCGTAGTTCAGTCTAAGAGAAGCCCCTTCCATTTGATCCCTTCCCCGCTGGGGGGGCGAGGTCCTGGGGTCCCGAGGGGGGCCCCGGGTCAGAATACCATCCCCTCCAAGTGGTCCCAGGCCCAGGAGGCCCCCCAGAGGCCCCCAGGCGCCCCCAAGGAATCGCCGGGAAGCCCCAAGAGGCTCCCGACAGGCTCCCCAGACACCCCCAAAACTTTGTCGGGGTTCTTGGGCACCTCTTGGGAGCCTCGTGCAGCCTCTTGGGCATATTGGGGCACTTTTAGGAGCGTCTGATCCCGACCTTCCCGAATGGCTCTTCCATCTTTGGGGTCGTCGTCCAGGGTCGGCGGCACTGGCCGTGAGGCCGTAGCAGTTGGAAGCCAGGGGTGGCGTCAAGAGCACGAGCCAGACCGAGGGCAGGAGCAGGATGGGGCATAACCAGCGGGAGCAGCAGCAGGGGCAGCAGCGGGAGCATTTAGGTGCAGGACCAGGAGCAGGGCGAGGAGAAGGCGAGAGAGAGGGGAGGCGGAGCGAGAGCGCCAGCATGGTGCAGCCGTCAGGAAGTGGAGGTCGCCGTCCAGCCACTTGAGCGCAGAGGGCGGAGCTTCTCGGTCGTCGCTGGCCTGGCAGTCTCCTGCTCCTGCTCACTATTGGATATGCTCATGTTTCTCCTCCTTCTCCTCCGCCCCCTCCTCTTAGCCGTCACTTCCAGATCTCAGGCGATTTGGGAGGCAGCGCACGTGGAAGTGGCGCAGCTGCTTCGAACCTCCTTTCTACGCGTTCCTAGCCCATGTCGGGCGGCCGCGAATTTGAGGATGGTCGTGGTGGTGGTGGAAAGCACTTCCAAGCATGGCTCTACAATGGCACCCGCTGTCGGTAGGCCCACGTGCCGCAACCGCTGTCGCGAGTGTAGTGCGACCGGGCCACCCAGAATTCAGAGCCGGCTCCCGCCCACCGTGGGCGGACATCAGAACGTTGGCCCAGAGGCCACCAGGACATCAGAAGCTCGACGCCCGTGACAAGGGTCCAGGATGTGGAGCCAAAGCCGGCAACAACAGAGACGAGGAAAACATAAGCCTCTTCACATCCAGATCCTCGTCAAACTGCCGTGGGCCTATGAAACGCACTGGGTCAGTCCATGGACGAGGTGGTGGCCTTCGCGGAGAATCAAAGAAATCCACACGGACCTCCGAAAATTCATGCTGGTTCGACGTGCTCTTCCATGGCTCTTGGAAGCGCCTGGCCCCTCCCAGACAAGCAGCCGCCTCCAAACATCAAATTGCTGCATTACTCGCGATGACGCCCATGACCGGCCCCGCCCACCTCCCTCCACCCCCTGTTCACGTCACGACTCAAGCCGCCGCCGGCGCCACCTGGAAAGGAGCCATTCTGCAACCTGCCCGCGCGGGGCTGGCGCGAATCGCCACGTGACAAGCCCGCTCGCTCCCCTCCACCCCCCCCGTCACGCCCGTCATCGCCAGGGGATAAAAACGGTTCCTATGTATCGCCCGGGGATGAAAAAACGGCTCCTGGCAGAGGGCCGCCCCCAAGGACGAGGAGGAGGAGGAGGAGGCGGAGGAGGAGGAGGAAGAGGAGGAGGAGGCGGAGGAGCAATAGCAGCAGCAGCACCACCACCACCACCACCAGCAGCAGCAGCAGCAACCGCAGCAGCAGCAGCAGCAGCAGCAGCAGCAGCAGCAGCAGAAGCAGCAGAAGCAGCAGCAGGAGCCCCTCGCAGCGGGAGGTGCGAGGGCGGGGAGCCTCGGCCGGAGCGCCCGTCTCCAGGGCCCGCGACGTGCGGCGCCGAGGGCTCCGGCAGCGGCGCCCCCGCAAGGGCGCCAACGTCGTCTGCCTGCGCCTGCCACAGCCCGAAGGAGGCAGAGGCCAGCCTCCTCCTCCGTTTCCCTTCCCTGTGCAGGACTCCCCCTCCTCCTCATCCTCCTCCTCCTCCTCCTCCTCCTCCTCCTCCTCATCCTCCTCCGCCTCCTCCTCCACCTCCTCCTCCTCCTCCTCCTCCTCCGCCTCCTCCGCCTTCCTCCTCCTCCCCCTCCCCCTCCCTCCTCCTCCTCCTCCTCCTCCTCCTCCTCCTCCTCCTCCTCTTCCTCCTCCTCCGCTCCTTCTCCATGTGAATCCGCCGACCCCTTGGGGTTCATCGGCGTGTGAGATGTTCCCCCTCCCCAAACCCCTCCCCCGGGAGCCCGGTCCGGTCCATTTGGAGGGGGGGGGGGGGTCCGGCCGGACGGCCCCGGGCGGCCCGGAACCCCCCGGAGGTCTCGTCCGCTCCCGGAAATGGTGGCAAAAACACGTGAAAATCGTGTAGGGACGCGTCTGGTGGCCTCGAAATGAATTTGGGACGCCCCACTAGCGCTCCAAGACGTCCAAGTTGGCCCGAAAACGGGCCACGAGGCGCCCTCGACGGCAGAAGAGGTCCCCACGACCCCCCCCAAGGGCCTCCGAGATGCGTTCCACAAGGGTCCCTAGACGCAAAAATTGAGCCATTCCCTTCGTGAAATGTACATTTTTTAGAAATTCAGCTTTGGATCTTTCCGATGCTCCCCGACGGCCCAAGAGGCTCCCAAACCCGCTCCCAGACGGCCCCAGAAGCCTCGCAGAGGGTCGCCCACAGACCCCTAGAGGGCCCAAGATGGGCCAACAGGCGTCCAAGACGGCCCAAAAGGGCTCCGAAAACGGCCCCAAGAGCGTTCCAGGAGCGCTCCGAGCTGCCTCCACGAAGCTCCACATGGTCCCAGAAGGTCCAAGAGCGATCAGAAACATCGACGACGACTAAACGCATGCTTTTTCACACGTGCGCCTTTGGGGGTGTCCCCCGCTCCTGCACGGCCCCTGAGCCCCCAAAACCCGCTCCCAGACGGTCCCAGACGCCCCCAAGAGGGTCCGTACATAGCCCTCGAGGGCCCCAAGACGGGCCAACTGACGTCCAAGACGGCCCAAAAGGGCTCCGAAAACGGCTCCGAGAGCGCTCCAGGAGCGGTCCGAGCGGCCTCGACGAGAGCTCCACATGGTCCTCGACGGTCCAAGAGCGATCCAAAAAGCTGACGACGGCCTCCAGACGGCTGAAGAGGCCCCCAAGAAGCCCCAAGAGGCATCCACGATGCGCCCCAAAAGGGCCTCTAGACGCAAAAAATCCCTCGTTTCCTTCGTCAAACGTATATTGTTTCACACGTGCGCCTTTTGGGGTGTCCCCCGCTCCTGGACGGCCCCAGAGCCACCCAAACCCGCTCCCAGACGGCCCAAGACGCCTCCAAGAGGGTTCCCACAGAGCCCTCGAGGGCCCCAAGACGGGCCAACACACGTCCAAGACGGTCCAAAAGGGCTCCGAAAACGGCTCCGAGAGCGCTCCAGGAGCGGTCCGAGCGGCCTCGACGAGAGCTCCACGTGGTCCTCGACGGTCCAAGAGCGATCCAAAACGCTGACGACGGCCTCCAGACGGCTGAAGAGGCCCCCAAGACGCCCCAAGAGGCTTTCACGATGCGCCCCTGGAGGGCCTCTAGCTATATAAAATCGCCCGTTCTCTTCGTAAAACGTATATTTTCCGTACGCGCGCCTTTTGGGGTGCCCCCTGCTCCGTTGCGGCCCGAGAGCCTCCCAAGACCGCACCAAGATGGTCCAACAAGCCTCCACGAGGGCCCAGCGACAGGCCAAGAGGGCGCCAAGACGGGTCCAGAGAGGCCGAGGACGGCCCAAGAGAGCCGCGAAGACGACGCGCGCGCGACTCGCAGTTGGATTCCTCGCAACTTGCGTTGCTTCCCGCCGTGCTCGTCACTTGCCTCCGCAGGGCGTTTCGGCGGGTCTCTCCGCGGCGACCGTCCCGCCTTATAGCACTTGGCGCAAACCACCAGAGTGCCTCGGTGGAAATAATTCTTCTTCTGGGCTATCGACAGATGGCCGCCGTCAGTGAACGTAGGGTTTGATCCGTCCTTCTTCAGGGGACATGCGGAACATTCCAACTTCTTCGCCACCTGCCTTTGCTCGTGGCACGCTCGGCACACCACCGAGCGATGCTCCGAGCCCATCGCGAAGAAGTGCTCCACCTGCTTATCTGTCAGATGCGTCCTGCTACCCCCTCCCCCTGGGCCTGGAGAGGTCCCACCGCGGGTGGTCAGGGGAGTCCTTTTCGACTCCTGGGAGGGCTAAAAAAACGACACCCCTCACGAGGATTCTGGCCCCGACGGGGGGAGGAAGAAAAAACCCTCTCCTCGTCTTTGGAGCCAAAATCATTGATTGTACTACGGTTTTGGCCCCAGTTTGGCCTTCTGAGGGGGCAGCGCTCATTAAAGCTCCCCTCTTCCTTCAAGGCAAAATCATTGATGTTACGAAGGTTTTGGCCTCATTTTGCCCTTCTGAAGGGGCGGCGTTCATTAAAGCTCCCCTCTTCATTGATCGACTTCCTCCAAGATGGCCCCAAGAAGCGCTCAGGAGGCACACTGAGGCCCCAAGATGGCCCCAAGAGGCCCCCAGGAGGCCCCCAAGAGGCCTCCAAGAGGCCCCCAAGATGCCCCCAAGAGGCCCCCAAGAGGCCTCAAGAGGCTCCCCCGAGGCACCCAAGACGCTCCTGGAAGCCCCTGGGGCCGCCAAGGGGCCCCCAAGACGCCCCAAACGGCCTCCAAGAGGCTCCCAAGAGGCCCGAAGAGGCTCCCCCAAGGCACCCAAGACGCTCCTAGAAGCCCCTGGGGCCGCCAAGAGGCCCCCAAGACGCCCCAAAAGGGGACGAGGTGCCCGAACGCCTCACGCCACGAGGAGCCCGAACGACTCACACCAGGACGAGGGGCCCGAACGACTCACACCACGAAGAGCCCGAACGACTCACACCAGAAGGAGGGGCCCGAACGACTCACACCAGGACGAGGCGCCCGAACGACTCACACCACGAGGAGCCCGAACGACTCACACCACGACGAGGGCCCCGAACGACTCACACCACGAGGAGCCCGAACGAGTCACACCAGGAGGAGGGGCCCGAACGACTCACACCAGGACGAGGGGCCCGAACAACTCACACCACGAGAAGCCCGAACGACTCACACCAGGACGAAGAGCCCGAACGACTCACACCACGAAGAACCCGAACGACTCACACCAGGAAGAAGGGCCCGAACGACTCACACCAGGACGAGAAACCCCAAAAGACTCAAACCACGAGGAACGCTTTTTCTCCCTCCTCCTCCGCCTCGTCCTTCTCCCGCTCCCCCCACAAGGAGGATGTACAAGGAGGCGGGAGGAAGGAGTAACAGGGGAGATATGCGGGGGCAAGCGGACACGCGCCCAGGAGGCACCAAGAGGCCCCAAGATGGCCCCAAGAGGTCTCCAGGAGGCCCCCAAGAGGCCTCCAAGAGGCCCCCAAGATGCCCCCAAGAGGTCCCCAAGAGGCCCCAAGAGGCGCCGAAGACGCCCCAAGAGGCCTCCGAGCGGCTCCCAAAAGGCATCTACTACTACTACTACTACTCCTACGACGACTACTACTACTACTACTACTACTACTACTACTACTACTACTACTACTACTACTACTACTACTACTACTACTACTACTACTACTACTACTACTACTACTACTACTACTACTACTACTACTACTACTACTACTACTACTACTACTACTACTACTACTACTACTACTACTACTAGTTTTACTACATCATCTCCTACTACTACAAACTACAACTACTATTACGACTACTACTAGTTCTAGTCGTACTACTACTACTACTACTCCTACTACTACTACTACTACTACTACTACTACTACTACTACTACTACTACTATTACTACTACTACTACTACTACTACTGCGCACGAACGATGTCTGCAACCTACCACGAAGAGCCCGAAGGACTCACACCAGGAGGAGGGGCCCACTCGACTCACACCAGGACGAGGCGCCCGAACGACTCACACCACGAGGAGCCCGAACGACTCACACCAGGACGAGGGCCCCGAACGACTCACACCACGAGGAACCCGAACGACTCACACCAGGAGGAGGAGCCCGAACGACTCACACCAGGACGAGGGGCCCGAACAACTCACACCACGAGAAGCCCGAACGACTCACGCCAGGACGAAGAGCCCGAACGACTGAAACCACGACGAAGAGCCCGAACGACTCACACCAGGAAGGAGGGCCCGAACGACTCACACCAGGACGAGAGGCCCGAACGACTCAAACCACGAGGAGCCCGAACGGCTCACACCAGGACGAGGGGCCCGAACGACTCACACCACGAGGAGCCCGAACGACTCACACCAGGACGACGGGCCCGAAGGACTCACACAAGGACGATGGGGCCGAGCGACTCACCTCACGACGGGCCCCAACGACTCCCACCAGTCGTCGTCGTCGTCGTCGTCGACGTCGTCGTCGTCGTCGTCGTCGTCGTCGTCGTCGTCGCCGCCGCCTTCGTCGTCGTCGTCGTCGACGTCGTCGTCGTCGTCGTCGTCGTCCCGGTCATGGTCGTCGTCGTCGTCGCGGTCGATATCGTCGTCGTCGACGGGTGCGTCGTCGTTGTTAGGATCATCGCTTTGGTCGTCGTCTCCGCTAAATCCCTCTTGCCTCCCACCGCTTTCTCTCCCTCCTCCTCCGCCTCGTCCTTCTCCCGCTCCCACCACAAGGAGGATGTACAAGGAGGCGGGAGGAAGGAGGAACAAGGGAGATACGCGGGGGCAGGCGGAAACACGCCTGAAAAACACGACTCTCGGCATGCTTCGCAAGAGTTGCTGTTTTGAGATGGGCTGGTGGGGACACGCGAAGGGTGAAGAATTCTTCTTCTGGGCTATCGACAGATGGCCACCGTCAGTGAACGTAGGGTTTGATCCGTCCTTCTTCAGGGGACATGCGGAACATTCCAACTTCTTCGCCACCTGCCTTTGCTCGTGGCACGCTCGGCACACCACCGAGCGATGCTCCGAGCCCATCGCGAAGAAGTGCTCCACCTGCTTATCTGTCAGATGCGTCCTGTCCGTGAATTCTCGCTCTTTCCCATCTGCTTCTTTCGGGCACGCGGAGCACGTGAGCACTCGCGGCCGATTGCGTTATTCCTGGCACGCGCGGCACATGACTGGGCGACGGTTCGAACCCGTCGCGACGAAGTGCTTCACTCTGTATCAGTCAGATGCGTCCTGCCCGCGACTTCTCGCTCTTTTCCATCTGCTTCTTTCGGGCACGCGGAGCACGTCAGCACTCGCGCTGATTGCGTGCTTCCTGGCACGCGCGGCAGATGACAGGGCGACGGTCCGAACCCTTCGCGAAGAAATGCTTCACTTGCTTATATGTTAGGTGCGTCTTGTCCGCGAATTCTCGCTCTTTTTTCATCTGCTTCTTTCGGGCACGCGGAGCGCGTCAGCACTCGCGGCTGATTGCGTTCTTCCTGGCACGCGCGGCACATGACTGGGCGATGGTCCGAACCCTTCGCGAAGAAATGCTTCACTTGCTTACCTGTTAGGTGCGTCCTGTCCGTGAATTCTCGCTCTTTCCCATCTGTTTCTTTCGGGCGCGCGGAGCACCTGAACACCCGCGATCGCTTGTGATGCGTGTCGCAGTCGCGGCATTTCACTGGCCTATGGGCTGCGCCCGTTTTATAATAGTGGTTGATTTGTTCTGTTGTCAGATGCGCCGCGTCCGTGAATTCCCGCCCTCGTCCGTCTGTGTCTTTCGGGCGCTCCGAACACCTCAGCGGCCGTTCCTGGCGCGCGCTTTGTCGAGCAGTGTTCGTTGCATTCATCCACTCCGTTTTCTTCTGCGATTGGCCCCACTTGTTCCATCCGCCTTTCCTCTTCCCTGCGCACTTCTTGCAGAGCTTCTCCCCTGCGCCCTTCGTAGCGCACTGGTTCGCCGTAATGTCTGCCTCCGTCTTCACGAATTCACAGCATTCAGCGCAACGGATATTGAATTTGTCTCGTAATTTCTGCTGCCACCCCTGAGGCTCTTTCCGCGACTTCCTCCGGGCTGGTGGCCCTGCGTACCTGTCGCATTTGCTTGTCCGCACGAACACTCTGATCCTTTCGGACTCGGCCCCCGCCACTCTGGAGACCATCTCGGCCAATTGGTCACAAGTCGTGCACCACTTTTCCCATGCCCCCCTCAACATCTCCGTGCACTCGCAGCAGAAGCTCGGGCCCGACTTCGCGCCGAACTCATTCGTGCTGAATTCAGCCTTCTCCTTCACCTGCCGACATTGCCCGCATGGTTTCCGCGGCGTCAACCTCTCCTCGATGTCGGGCCACGGCGACGCTTCCCCCCGCAACCTCTGTTACAGCAACCCCGTGCCTTCCAATTCTCCTTGAGTTTACGGCTGTCTCGAAAATGGCCGATATATGAGCAGACGCTGCCAAGTCTTCATGCGCGTTATGGCCACGTAGCTCGACATCCAGCTCACGTTTCTGCCTTCCTCCAAGTCCGCTGTTGCCGCGTCGAGCGTTCGCCCTTGCGCTGCGTGCGCCGTGCACGCCAACCCAGGCGAAATTATAAACTGTCTCCGTCGCACCCCCAACACGGGCTTCTTTCGATACGAGTCCAGATGCCACGTCCGAGCACGAGGGACTATGGGATACAGCCCTGGCCCCGGCATCCCTTTGAGCGTCCACTTGTCGGTGCGAGAGTCCAGCACGATTTGTCTTGACATCTTACGCAGGACTCACGACGACACGTCCTGCACGTCTTCTTCTTCCTCTTCATCTACCACCCATGAATATATCGTCGCTCGACACCCTCGTAGCAATTGCTTCTCTGATCGGTCCAAATGGTCCGTCAATACAACTGGCATGCCCACGGCAAGCGGTAACCATCCTGGCATGTCTGCACAGGCCTTGCCGTGGTATCCGAGCCACCGCACTTTGTCTGCTGAGGTGCATGGTCTTTCCTGGAACGTCGCGTGCGTTGCCGTATCCCGCGCGTAAACCCACGAAATATGTTTCTTCTCGCACGCAGCCCAGTCTACGGCCCGCTGCCGCGCTACCTTGCACTGCACATCCTGATTGGGATAAACAGCAGTGGCTTCGACGAACTGCGGAAGTGCGAACCGTTCGTCTGCGGCACTAGTGGCTACGAGACATCGACGCTTTCTTTCCTCTGCACAGCGTCCACACACCAGCTCGTTGTCTTTTGCGATAGCTTCCACGTTCTGCATGCAGGCCTGCGAACCACACATTGGCATCTGATTCAACCAAGACCCTGGAACGTCTGTAGGTTTCCCATGCAGAAACTGGTGCGTCCTCTCAGTCAGAGCTCCCCGTCGGAACTCATCCTGTACTCCCAGGAACCACTCGTCCTTCTCCTCCAAGCGCTTGCACTCTACCAATTCCGTCATCCTCGCCACGGACCCTGGCCCGTCGCCCCAGAAAATGTACTGACCATGATCTTCTTCGGCGCCTGGCGCATACTGCCTCGCCTTCCGTACCCACGACGTCGGAATCGCATTCAATCGAGTTCCGCCGGGAGGTCCCAACTGGTAGAAATCTCCGCAGAATAACACATTGACACCTCCAAACGGACGGTCTAGCTTATCGGCACCCACCTTCCCCTGCCTCGCTGCCGACATCACAGACCGCAAATGCGCACCCAGCTCTGCAAGAAAATTTGCACTGACCATACTGATTTCGTCGATGATGAGCCAACGCCACTGTTGAATTCGCTTCGCTGCTTCCACTTTCTTTGCACCCGGCTCTCCGCGCTTCTCACTGGTTTCCGCACTGGCACCGTACGGAGTCATCCCAAACGCGGCGTGCAACGCGTGACCATCCAGACTGGACGCGATCGTAGCTTGCAACCCAGCCACTTGGAAGTCCAGCCCGCGTTCCCAGCCCACAACTCTCTCGAACACGTGTTTCCGTAAGGTCTCTACCACAAAGCTCTTCCCTGTGCCTGGGCCTCCGTGCAGCATCCACAGCAACGGCTCCGAACTGCCGATTGTACTCTCATCTTCTTGACACTCAGCGATCATCCTGTATATGACCTTCTCTACGACTTCTCTTTGTTTCTCATTCATATCTACGACGCGTCCGCTGCTAGGTCCGCGCAGTCCTGCTTTCCAGCGCCGCAACTCCTCAGCGCCGCCTGCAGGCACCTGTCTCGCTCCCCCCTCTTCAATTTCGCAACCCTCCAACCCGTCACCTCTCATCTTCGTCTGAGATGCCCGAGCTTCTGCTTCCCGTCGCTTCAACTCTTCCCCTGGCACCTCTACGCGCCCGTCTGCTCTCGCCCACGCTCCTCGTTTGCCCCTTTCATCTCCGCCCGCCTCTCGACCCCGCACACGCGTCGATGATGCTATGGCTTCTGCACTCAGCCGACGCGCTTCTGCAACAGCGCCTGTCGTTTCCCTTCTATCGTCCTCTAGGCGCGTGCCTCCAACGTGCACGCGCCGCTGGACACCCTCGTCGAGCTCGTCGACGTCCACATCTTCGTCGCTGAACAAGTCATCCTCGTGCTTCCTTCCAGCGTCCTCCCACTCGGGACGCATGTCGACGATGCTCATGAAATTATGTACATACCTCTTCGATTCCTCGCAAGGCAGTCCTCCATCCAACCACTCACGTGCGGCTTGTGCCAGCGTCTTCTCACCAGCGCACAACTCTGACACCCTCGATACCCCGTCCAAATCTGTGTCTTGCAGAGTGAACGATCGAGAATACGCCATCAAGATGAGCGCGTTCCTATCTGCTTCCCCTGGCCGATGCTTCGGCTGCGGTGCACCATGAAAGCTCGGGTTCCGCGGACTCTCGTTCCGAACCAACACCAACTTGTGCCGTGACGTTTCCATGCCTTCAACATCAGGGAACGCTACCCATGCGTCGCAGCCGTCGCCGCGAATGACATAATCGATTCCTGCCAATAACGGTGCTTCTTCCACTCCCCTCTGCCGTGCCTCACGGACCTTCGTCTTGCCGCTCGCCGTGAGTACCGCGTGATACTGGCATTCATCCTCCTCGTCCTCCGTCTCTTCCTCGCCCCCCTCTGCTACCTCTGTCCTTTTCTTCATCTCCGTGTACCACCTTGTCATTTCGATTCGCCAATAGCGGAAAAAAAACTCATACACAGAAAGGTACCGTAGTTCCGGGGCCCACTTGGCATCCAACGGTCTCATGCCGTACAAGAATGCTGGATTATTTGAGATCACGCGCGGCCTCTTTGCGCGCTTACCATCGCGTTCAAGATGAACTCTGCCAGGGTCCGATCGCTCCGACGCCACTCCGCACTCCTTTTCTACCATCCTCACAACGTCAAACCCAGGGACCATTGCTGTTTTCGACGTCTTAATACTCTCCGCAGCCGTCACGTCTCGCACATCCGAGTACGCGCGCAGGTTCACACTCTCTTGCGCGGACCGCACGATCCCTTTCCCGCACAGATCCGAGAGTAACCGCGCGATGTGGCGGTGCGCCACGTACGAGGCGCTGCGCCCTTGCACTCTCTCCGCTAACGCATGGTGCCCTTTCTTACACTCTTTCACCTCGTTGAATGACGACGCCAGGCGCTTCGCCCCATAGTCGCACGCGCACCCTGCCTGGGCGTTCTGCGCGCGCTGCGCCGCGAGCACGACATCTGTCACCTCCGCGCCGTCCCAACGCCTCTCTGCGCACACGTCCCCGTCATGCGTCTGGAGTTGAAATTCAATCCAAGGCCACCGCTTAACAATGCAGGCAATGTCCCGTTCAGGTTCTCTACATTCTGTGGCCCGCGTAGGCATCCAGTCATATCTCTGCGCCCCCCACACGGCATGGAACGGTTTTTGAGAAACCCTGGACACAAAAGCACGGTCTTCTCCACCAGCCATGTCTTCCGAGGGAAAAAGCTCTTTCATTTCAGAGGGTCGTCATCTCGTTGACAGTGGAGCAAGGGCACAAATTTAGAATGCCGATGACTCCACTTGTGTACGTGGTTCTGACGGTACCCCTGGCCCCTCTGCACGCATCTCAAATACTTTCGCAACCACCATTTCAAAGCGCCCCCCCTCTCAGACTCTGGGCTGAGCTCTTGGATCCCCTCTAGGGTTCGCTGCACCTCCGCATCGGTCTGCTTCAGGTACTGTTCTGCCTGAGTGAGCTCTTCCGTGCCCTTGTACGCAGGCCAGTCTTTTTCGACGTGCTCTTTCTGCCTCTGCCATTCAGCCATATCTGCGTATACTTGCCCCAACACCAGCCTTTTAAATGCTGCGCACCCGCATGTCAGACGCTTAAGCTCGCCCGGGAAACGGCGAATAATCTCGCGCAGCGGCGTGTGCTGATGGAGGCATTGGACAAACAACTGCGCGAGCAGGTGTAAACTGCCCGCGGAACTCTGAGCTTCTATGGGCCCGTACATACCGTCCACTCGTCCCGCGCACCCGCCTACCAATTTCGCGTTACTACCTGCCAGATCGGCGCAATCACAGTCGGGACACCGCGGACACCATCGAATCCCGAACAGGTGCTCCAACACCAGGCCTAGGATTGCGCGAAAGCCGTCGACGCCCGCCAGAGGGTCCCGTGCCAAGCACTCCAAGCGCATCTTGGCCGCTGCAACGCTTTGGCATAAAACCTCAATGGGCATCGCCACGTTCACATCGTCAGCGTCGCCCTCCACCGCCTCGCCCTCCAATGGCACGCCGCACGCGCTTGTGAAATCGGGTTCGAACAACCCGCCATTCGACAGGCCTTGTTTCTCCTGCACCCGATGCCTGTTGATTGGGTCCTTTCGGTGCGACCTACTCAGCCGTACCATGACGAGGTTGTGCCTCTCATCTGGGGACATCGTAAAAAAAACGGGGGCGCCTTGAGCCGCCCGACCAGCGTGGGTATCGAACCGCATAATGGTACGTACCTCATTTGTTCCTGCGATCTTCTTATTAATGGCCTGCGCTTGCCGCACCATTCTTTGCGCGGTCTCCGATAATGACGTGACGAATTTCAACTTCGACACGTCCCCATTCACTGCGCGCCGCTGTCCAGTGCCTGGATCTGGGTACGTTCCTCGCAGTGCTTCTACTATGCTTATGGCAGCCTCCTCCATATACGTAAAGTCGCGACCCGATTCGTCCTCCCTCTGCTCACGATCTGAAAACAGCCGCATGCTCCGGGACGTGTTCAATGCGCTTTGGTACAACAAGGACGACATCGTGAACCCGAAGCGCCAGTCGCGCCGGAGCTGAGATTCCACGCGGCGTGTCATGATTCGTGTCCACAGCGGAAGTTCCACGCGGGGTGCCTCTCCGACACTCCGGTGTCGGCTCAGTTCGGACAATTCTGGCATACCAGGCATGCCTACCCCAAACTTGAAGCAGAAAGGAAAAGCGACGCCGAAGAACCACGGAACAAACTGACTCATCATGGCCGTGCCTGGAGACACCACGAGGCGCAACCGCATCTTTTCCATCCACGTCCCCCGTCCATTCACGTCCCTCAGCACCAGGTTGTGCCGCTGCGACGCTTCTCCGAGCCTCGCGATATCCGACACTCCTTTGCATGTGCATCGTACGCGGCCATTGTCTTGGTCGCTCAATAGATTGATAGCCTACGCGACAAAATGATCCCGCCATGCTTCGTGCGCGAACAGCACGCTCGCACGTTCTTCTGCACGGGAAGTTGCGCAACCGCCACCATGCCCGTCCGCGCCTCCTTCATTTACGCCACGCGTCATGTGCTGCAAAGCTGCTTCCGTCATAGCGTTTTCATCTACCTCGTTGAACGATGACCTCTCCATGACCACCATGTTCGGAATTCGTCGATCCACGTCGTCGCAAGCGTCTTGCACAGCCGCCTGCTTCGCATCCGACGGCGTCGCATTCTTTTGCACCATGATCTTATCCAAGTGATCGCCATACGGAAGCAACCGCACTAGTTCGGGCGCTACGCCATTCTCTGGTAATTGCTCGGCGCGAGCATCTACTGCTGCAGCGTCCACGTGCCTAAACGCCCGATGCCCATTAGCGATCATTTTCTTGATGTGGTGCTTCACCACATCCCGCCGCACGGTGGCTTGATGGATGGATGTCGGCAAGTTGTCCTTTGACGTCGCGTCACTCACCTTCAACAAAATTTGAACAACGCGGGAGAGATCGTGGCCCACACGCGGCACAGGCGCACCACCCGCGTGCTCTCCTGACGCGACCCTTCTCCGAAGCTCTGACAAGATGCCCTGCCATGGGAGGGCGAACGAGGTTGCATTCCCCCGAGCCGCGACTCGCGCCTCCTGCATCCCAGCGACGGAATCAAAGAAATTGTGGCACTTCACCTCCAACGAGAAACAGATCATGGCAGTTATGCACGGACTGCAACAAATCATCTCCATGACGGTCATCCCCTCGTCGCACATGCTTTTCGGACCGTAAAACGACATCAGATCGTTCGCCAAGCATCGCGCGGGCATCACCGGAACCGTCACGCGGGACGTTTCGTTCCAAGCCCGCTTCGGAGTGTCTATACCTTCAAAGCACTCCCGACATAACGGGACCTCTCATTGAGAACAGGCTTCTCCTTTTGCCCGACATCCTGCAATGCGCCGCTGGTCCTCTGGGCAACATACCAACTCCAAGTGGCCCCGAGGCACTCCGGTAGACGACGCGCACAACACGCGCACCGTCCAGTCGTCAAACTCCTCCATGTGCTTCTGGAGATCGAGTTTATCGTTCCCTTCTTCATACCTGTACCTTCTCAGATATGCCGTGAGGCTCAACTCCTGATACACCTCCCACATAGACCGCGCTCCCATGTGCGTCAGTCCAGCACCATCCCGCGCGTCGCTCTCAAACACTCGCCCCCACGAAATATAATCATTTTTCCGCCCCGACACCCGCGGAAACGAACAGCCGCACATGAAACATATCGGCGATGCTACCTTTTCCTGTGTCACTGTTTCTGCATACGCTTTTAGTCTTCTCCGGTCCGTCGCATACGACGATACTGGCGCTCCTTGCCGCACAGCGCACGCGACGAGTTCACTGTAAGCAGCGAGCACTCGCTTCTGCAGCGAGTGTGCGGGCGAATACACGTCCGCGATCGGCTGCACGACATCTCCGCGCGCTACGCAGACATGGTTCAGGAGCTCAGACTCGTCTACGCCAGTCCAGGGGCAACCTCGGAAAGCACAATGAGTCGGTGGCCGTTCTACCGCGTCGTTCTCGACTTAAGCTGCCCCCCACGGTTTATTGGGGTCCTCTGGATCCGCGGGCACAGTAGGGAGCTCCCGCAACAGCTTCGCTGCTGTTGCCACCGCTCCTCCCAGTGCCCGTCGGGGATCGTTCGACGCTGGGTTGACGCGCGCTGCAAAAAACATCTCTTGCGTCGTATCCGCCTCTGGGACTGCGCCAACTGCGGCACCCTCCTAAACTGGCTTGTCGTTGTTGTCAGCTGTTGCCGCACCCGCGACCGCGCCTGCGCCTGCCTCGGGCTCGTTTCTGCACGAAAGTCCACGCATCATGGACGAACACTGCGTGGGCTCTGTCGCGCTCGGTCTACACGACTCGCAAAACGTTTCTTTCTGCTTCCCCCGGCGCCTCGTTCGCTTCACCCGCGCACCCTCTGTGGAACCTGCGCCCCCCTCTGGCTGACGGCGGCCGACGGGAGCGCCACGCAAAGACGGAGACGCACCATCTACACCATCACCCGCCCTCGATGGCGCGCGCGTTGATGTCGACTCTCCGTCGACGCGGCCCAAAGCAACCTCGTTATCCAGCGCCGGTTTGGCAGCACCGTCGTGGTCGACTGATTCTGCGTGTCCACGGTTAGCTACACCCAGCTCGTGCGTGGCTTTTGCCGCGTCGGTTGTTGCTGGCGACATTGGGAGTCTGTCGCGCAACGACAGCGGCCCCTCAGTTGACGACGCCGTTTCATTGGCGGCATCTGTCGGCACGTCTGCTTCTATCGGGTGCCTGGAAAATACCACAAGGGCAATGTCTCCCTGGTTCTTCGGATTCTCTGCAAAATCTTGGAACTCCATCCGCGCAACTACGTTGTCGTCGAACCTTGCGACACCGACGCCGGGGCAGTCGAAGTAGGCGACGTAATGGGGTGGCTGCTCCAGATGGCAAATCGCGCCCTGGAAGCGATATGTCCAGCCCGACGCCCCCGGCCACTCGAACGCCCTTGGCACGCTTACGCGGCCATTCACTCTGGTCGTTCCGTCCGCCATTCTTCTGCTCAGCACCACAACAAGGAACCTTGCGGGCGTCTCCGATGGCACGTCGTGAGTTTGCGACGGGCCCTGGCACCCGCGCCACACCTCTCCGTCTTGCAAGGCGGGTCGATGTGGGCACGGCAAACCGTGCTGAGCTCACGTGGATTCCAACGCCAAAAGATGATCAAGACCAACTGGACCCAACATATCCGCATGTTCCCACATTTGGATTATCATGGATCGTTCTCGTCTGTGCACATCCGAAACACAACCGCAACCCCTGCCAAACCGCCTTTGACGGATTGTGTTTCCCTGTATAGACCCGTCTACCACTGTGCAGTGCTGCGCAAGGATTCCCATACCCGTCAACTTACTCGCCTCCGCAGCACAGACAGCATCAACTAATGCGCTCCACAGCTCGCTTGCGTCGCACTGGCGAGTGCCCCTAAAATCATTCGTGCGACCGCGCTGAAACAAGCCACCGCGCACCGCTCTCACTCCTGGAACTTGTTCGCCTTTATCTACAGGAAGGTCACCCAGGGATGCGCCCATCAGATCCGCCTGCTGTGCTAACGCACAAACTCCGCACTGATGACGCCGTCGGACGCTGCATCCGCATCGATGATGCAACACCGCGTGCCGAATAGGTCCCAAACGCAGCAACACTTGCATGGCGGCGTTTGCAAAACACGAATTTCCAATGTTCCGCATACCCTTTATCCGATGTCGAGCGCACGCCCAGGCCCCGTAGAAATCGTAGAAGTCACTGCAGCGCAGATCCAAGAGATCGTAGAATGACGGAGGGCAGATCCAAGAGATCGTAGAAGTCACTGCAGCGCAGATCCAACAAATGCTTTCGGAGCGTAGACGAGTTATATTTCTGCAGTGCTTTGTCCTTTCTTGACGAACGAGCAGCACACACCCATGCCCACAGGGGGGGGAGCCTGAGGGAGGAGCACTCGCTATTGCTGTGGGTCCGGGCCATCGGATCCCGGGGGGGGCTCCCGTTGGAGCGGGCGCCCCCCCCCCCGACGACACGCACCGCTGGCTCCCTCCGTCCCCCCTGTGGGTATGGGGTGCGTCTTATTCGTCCGTCAGCTCCTGCCGCCGCCGGCGTCCTCCTGCTCGCCGCCCGCGCCGCCCGCGCGCCCGCCACCGCCGCAGGCCGCCGCGGCGGCCGCGGCCATCCGCGCGAAGGCGCGCGCGACGGCGCGCGGCGGGTGCCCGCGCGCCCGCGGGGCGGGCCAGGGGCGCAGGCCTCTCAACGGCCGCGGCGTGGCCCAGGGCAACCAGCCGGCCGTCAGTGGTCGCATGGTCAGCGGCCCCTGCAGCGCGGACGCGGCCGCCAGTCACCCCCGCACGGAGCCCAACCCTGAAGGCCCGCGAGCGAGATGCATTCGTGGTGGAGGCCCGGAGCACCCGGAACTCGGCACATGGCCGCGGAAAGGCACCGCGCAGCTCGTGGAGCGAAAAACCAAAACGTTCCATGACGATACGCATCCGGCTTCTTCATATACGACACACAGCACACACCAAAAATATGAAACCCGTTCTGGGCATGAACTGACAATTCTCTCCTTTCACAGCCGTTTATCTTCCCTCTTCCAGAGCCTCCCAAGACACCCCCAACTGGTCCCAAGAGGCGCCCGAGAGCCTCCAGAGAGACCCCCAACAGGCCCCAAGAGGCCCCCGAGAAGGATCCAAGATGCATCCGAAGAAACTCCGAGAGGCGTCCAAGAAGCAACAAGCTATTCTGCTCGCCATTTCTCTCTTCATCCACTCCGTCCGCATCTTCCTCATCCTCCATCCTCCCCCTCCCCCTCCTCCTTCTTCACATGCTCCTCCTCCTCCTCCTCCTCCTCATCCACCCCCGATTCCTCCTCCATCCTCGCCTCTTGGGTAAGACGGGTTCTCCCCCCACCCCCCTCCTGGGGATCGCAAGAGTATTCCGACGACCCCTTGGGGGTACTCGGCGTGTGAGACGGTTGCCCCCGCCCATTTCCCCTCCCCCGCGGAGAGTACAGTCGATTCGGATCGGCCGGCCCCGACCAACTGCAGCCAGAGGGAGTAAATTGCTCCAGAAATTCTGCTGGATGGCGCCCGACGGCGTCGACATGACACCCAGAAGCTCCAAGACAGCCCAAGATGGCTTCCAGCTGGCCCCAGATGGCCCCAAGCCGCATCCAGATGGTCTCCAGACAAAGCAAGAAACGCCAAAGACGACCAAAGAGACTCCAAAGAGGCCTCCCAACCGGGCTTCAAGAAGCCAAACTAATTGATTTGCCTAAGCTTTGTAAAGTGTTGGGCATTCTTGCCTCTTCGAATTTCCGACGGCACGAGCAGCCCAAACAGGCG
>CAUYUJ010014256.1:335000-377500 GCA_963575745.1 Prorocentrum cordatum | reverse complement strand
GCTATCGGCGGGCATTGGGTGGTCGCTGCAAGTCTTAGGAGGTATTCGGAGGCTTTCGGAAGTCTTCGGAGGTTATCGGGGGGCGGGACATGACCCAGACGAGGAGGAGGAGGTGGAGGAGGAGGACCAGAGTAAACCTGGGGGGATACATCAGCGATGCTGCAAGACGCCCTCTCGTCACATGATCCCGCCGCGGTCTGAAGAGAAACCGCCCAACATCCGCGCAATTGCTGCAAGCTGTTCCCCAAACAGCGCTTCCCAAAACTTCGACGCCGTGTTGTTTTCTTAAAACGTCGACCCAAAAGTCTGAACCCTTTCCCCAGGGCCGGTTTCTCATCCCGGGTCGTTCTTTCACGGTCCCGAAGCCCGGCGAGGGCCCCGGAAGCCGAAAACGGCCAGAAACCGGCCGTCGCGATCTTTTCACGACGAGTGGGGGTGGCCCAAATCATGCGCGACCAACTTTTTCGGTAACGCAACACAAACAAATGTATTCATATACATATATATATATGTTAATGTATAAATTCATATGTAGTTGACTAAATATTCATATACATATATACATAGAGACAAACATACATGCATATGCATACACACATGTATAAGTATACGCGCATATGCATGTCGTATGTCCACGTATAACTTCATATATATATATATATACATATTAATACTGCAGTGGCGCTTCGCGCCATGCACCTTGGTCCTTGAAGTTTGGTGTACAGGCGGAATGGCAGGAAGGTCAAGCCGAAAATTTAGCGATAAGTCCGAGCTGTCTGTTCTGTCATCGCCGTTATGATCATGTTAACTCCACGCGTCGCGCATCCCCACCAGCCCATTCAGAAGCCCTGCCCACGAGAACTGACGGGAAAATGGACGAAGGGACACATCTAGGGAAACAAAGCGAACAACCAGGATGAACCGAGAGATCTCTGGGAGCACGGGGATGGCCTTGGAAGGCCTCTTCGGGCCATCCCTGGGGGGCGCGTGGGGGCGAGGGGGAGAAAAGGAGGAAGAGGAGGAGGAGGAGGAGGAGGAGGAGGAGGAAGAGGAGGCTTCTTGGGCGCCTCTTGGGGCTCTCTTGGGGCCTCCTGGGAGCTTCCTGGGGGCCTCTTGGAAGGTTTTGGTGGCCTTAGGGGGCTTCTTGAGGGCCTCTTTGGCCGCCTTAGGGCGTTCCTGGCTTGTCTGGCGCCGTCGGAAGCCGTCTTGGGGGCCTGTTTGGGCCGTCTTGGGACCCTACTGGGTCCTGCGGACTGAGGCATCGCGGGGATCTGAGCGAGACCTCGCCGTCCCTGGGAGGCTGCGATCTGCGACACTGCTGCCACTTTCGAAGGCTGCTGGTGGGTCCTGCGGACTGAGGCACCGCGGGGATCTGAGCGAGACCTCGCCGTCCCTGGGGGACTGCGACCTGCGACACTGTCGCCACTTTCGACGGCCGCTGGTGGGTCCCGCGGACTGAGGCACCGCGGGGATCTGAGCGAGACCTCGCCGTCCCTGGGGGGCTGCGGTCTGCGACTCTATCGCCACTTTCGAGCGCTGCTGGTGGGTCCTGCGGACTGAGGCACCGCGGGGATCTGAGCGAGACCTCGCCGTCCCTGGGGGGCTGCGCTATGCGACACTGCCGCCACTTTCGAGCGCTGCTGGTGGGTCCTGCGGACTGATGCACCGCGGGGATCTGAGCGAGACCTCGCCGTCCCTGGGGGGCTGCGATCTGCGACACTGTCGCCACTTTCGAAGGCTGCTGGTGGGTCCAGCGGACTGAGGCACCGCGGAGACCTGAGCGAAACCTCGCCGTCCCTGGGGGGCTGCGATCTGCGACACTGTCGCCACTTTCGAGGGCTGCTGGTGGGTCCTGCGGACTGAGGCACCGCGGGGATCTGAGGGAGACCTCGCAGTCCCAGGGGGGCTGCTATCTGCTACACTGTCACCACCTTCGAGGGTTGCTGGTGGGTCATGCGGACTGAGGCACGGCGGGGATCCGAGCGAGACCCCGCCGTCCCTGGGGGGAGGCACCGTGGGGATCTGAGCGAGACCTCGCCGTCCCTGGGGGGCTGCGATCTGCGACACTGCCGCCACTTTCGAGGTCTGCTGGTGGGTCCCGCGGACTGAAGCACCGCAGGGATCTGAGCGAGACCTCGCCGTCCCTGGGGGCTGCGATCTGCGACACTGTCGCCACTTTCGAAGGCTGCTGGCGGGTCCCGCGGACTGAGGCACCGCGCGGATCTGAACGAGACCTCGCCGTCCTTGGAGGGCTGCGATCTGCGACATTGTCGACACTTTCGAAGGCTGCTGGTGGGTCCTGCGGACTGAGGCACCGCGGGGATCTGAGCGAGACCTCGCCGTCCCTGGGGGACTGCGACCTGCGACACTGTCGCCAATTTCGAGGGCTGCTGTTGGGTCCAGCGGAGTGAGGCACCGCGAGGACCTGAGCGAGACCCCGTCGTCCCTGAGGGGGGCGCGTTAGTAACCACTACGACGCCCTTATAGATTGATCGGGGGCCTGCGAGCCTTCCGATTGCTGCTCGCAAAATCACATGCGTCCATGTTACGTCATCGCCCCCGTTGTAGCAATCATGATGTACTTATGCCCCGCATTGCGCAAGGGTTGGGTACGTCGCCAGGGTAATCTTAAAATGTGGCTCTCGCCCTAGCGCCGCGCACAGTCGTTTGAAAAAACGCAAGTGTTTCACGGATTGAGGGCGGCTCCTTGTCAAATGTGGCTCTCGCCTATGCGCAGCGCGAATTCGTTTTTTAATTTGCGAGAGTTTCACGGATTCCCGTGATCAGCGACCAGAAATGGCATTTTGGAAGGATTCTGGATTATGCGGGTGCAACAGTTCTGTTGCTTCGCGGTGTTGACATCCCGAGTGCGGCGTTCTGGCACGATTCCAGATCATCAGGACGCAGCAGTCAGGTTGATGAGTGGCGTGGAAGTCCCGACAACAATGTTTTGGCATGCTTCAAGGTCTTCAAACGGTTGTCTTCCAACGTAGCAGTTCCCTCAATGGAAATGAACCGCTGTAGGGGCTTATGAAGAGGGAGCTTGGAGGCAGGGTTATTTCCAACGTCATTGATGACTCTTGGGTTTACACTCCTCCTCCTCCTCCTCCTCCTCCTCCTCCTCCTCCTCCTCCTCCTCCTCCTCCTCCTCCTCCTCCTCCTCCTCCTCCTCCTCCTCCTCCCCCCCGAGGAGCCCTTTCTGGAACGCCTGGCCTCGCCCGACGCCCGCGGCCACGGGCAGGTCGCCGCCCGGAGGCGCGAGCCGGGCACCGCCCGGAGAGGGCACGGGCAGCGCGCACCCCGCCGCGCCCCTGGCGGCGGCTCAGTGCGGCGCCTGGGGGCTGCCGTACGGCGAGCCGCCCCCGTAGAAGTAGTGGGAGCCGCCACCCTCGGCGGCGGCGCGCGGGGGAAGGGGGGGGGGGGGGTGGCCGAGCGCTCCGACTCCTTGGAGCCGCCGTGCTTCGGGCGACTCCGTCCGCAGAAGGCGGAAGGTTCCGCCCTGCGTTTCGACCTCCTCGGATGTCGATGTTTTCCGACCAGCGTTGCCGTCGCTGTTTCCGCCAGACTTCTGCGGAAACATCCGCTCGACTTTGTCGAGGTGGAAAATTCCGCCCTAATTGTTCGCATCGTGTAAGGCCCCCCCTTCTGGGCGCCGGGGCCCTCACAGATCGGTGCGGCTCGACGGGTGCCGCAGAAAGCTGCGGCCCTCTGGTCATGCTTCATCACCCTGCCGTCGCTCGGACGTCCATTCCCCGTGCATGCTGCGGCTCCGTGCGTATTTTCTGGGTGCCTCGATGCTCTCAGACGCTCCTCGAGGGTCCTCGCCGAGGAGAAATGCACACGTCCGAACGACGCCAGGTCACCGTGTTGTACTCTTTTGCTCGCGACGTCGGACCTCGGGGCAGTTCCGCGGGGCAGGCCCGAGGAGCCCCGGGGGTCCAGTCTTGGGAGCCGCGGGGCAGGCCCGAGGAGCCCGAGGAGGCTGTCGGAAACATCACGCGAGGCCCCGGGGCTGGTTGTACGCAAGAGGGCGAACCTCAGGGAGAGAGGGACAGAGTGGCCTTCGGATGCCTTCGGATGCGCGGGCTCGCCGATCGCCTTGCCATCGCTCGGACGTCCCTTCCTCGTGCACGATGTTCCTTGGTGCTCCTCGATGGTCCTCTCCGGGGCAAAAATGCACACGTCCGAGCGACGCCAAGTCGCTGCGCGCGGTGCAGCCAGGTGGCGGCCTGAGTGCCGGGGCTCGGCCTGGCTTCGGCGCGCAGTCGGCTATGCCGCGTCCTGGCTGGTGCTGCTCGACGCTTCGTGCCTACGCGGCCGCTGACAAAAAGAGCTCGTGCTCTGAGAAAAGTTGAACCGATCCCTATCCCCACCGGCGTGTCCTGGGCCACACTGGCCGATTTGCCCCCCTAGATGGGGGACATCGGCTGTTCCCTTCGGGCTTCGAGGGGCCGATCCCCCGGGGAATGGGTTGGGACCTCTGGGAGCCCGCGTTGTGAAAAAACACGACGTCGGGGGCATGGGAGACCCCATTGACCTCTCGTGCGCGGCCAACGGGCGGGGCCAAGCATCAGTATGCTAAAACCTATCCCTATCCCCACCGGGCCATGATATCTCAGCCCCACCATCCCACCCCACTTGGGACCCTGAGTCACCTATCTTTGCGCATCGCGCCCCGCGATGCGCGACGCGCGGTTATCTTCGCTCCCCCGCGAGGTCGCCCTGGAGAATGACAGCTCTGAAACCCAAGCCGCGATGCACGAAGCGCGATTATCCTCGCGCCCCTGGGGGGGACCTAGGAGACCGGCTTTTCATCCTGAGTCATTTTGAAGGGGCCCTGGGACACACAAATAAATAGACACAAATCACAGGATTCCCCAATTTTCCCATATTTTGTCTGGGGAATCGACGAAAAATTATATCTGTGTGTTTTCCCCTCCTGACATTTGTGGACCGTCCTGGGGCACGGCGAGAGCACCCAGAGCCCCAGGGGGAAGCCAAAACAGCAGCCCAACAATTGAGCAAAGCATCGACATGCCCAAAACAAGCAGCCCCAAGAGAACAGACGAGACACCAGCACGACACAAACAAACCCATGAAAACAGACGCTGTGCTTTGTCGCTACGCGAAGGGGTGTCGGAGTGCCTCCAGGCGGGGCCTCCCGGGGCGCTGGGGGTGAGCGTGGCCACGACAGCCCCCGAGATGGCCCGACGATGCCCAAGAGGGCAGGGTCTGTCAGCATCGAACCGGTGAACCGGCTGCGCCAGGATGCTCAACAGCGCCACGCAAGCGTCGCGCCTCATCGATGGTCGGAGCATCGCAATCGACATCGGATCGGGCAGGCCAGAGTCGACATCGAAGCAGATCGATCGGATCGAAGTGGACCCTGAGGCCCCTCGGCCACGGCTACACGCAAGAGGGACCCTAGGCGAGAGTGACCTCTGGTGCGCTACTTGCGGATGCCGCGGGGAGGCCAAACCCGAGCGCGCAAGACGCTGCCATCGCATTGCGTTCAGTCATCTGCAGACCCCAGTGTACCCGCACCAGGATCCACTCTTTGGCGGCGCGCAGAGGAGGGGGGGGGAAGGCTTCTTAGAAGGAGGCTGCTTCTTCGAAGGCGCCAGCCTTACCTTACATCTACAGACAAGGCCCACGCCTTCTAGGAAGCAGCCTCCTCCCAAGAAGCCTCCCCCCCTCCCCCCCTCCCCCGTACCACCCTCTGCGCGTGGTCGAACTCTGGCGAAAAGCACCCCTCACGTGTAGCCGAGCACAACGATGTCCGACGAGAAGCCCGCGACGCGCTGATGAGCTCACTCACCACGGCGGCGTGCCGCTGCCATCGCTCCTGCGCCGGCTCCCCCGGGCAACGGGTGGGCACCTCGCTGCCCGATGGGCCAGGGCAGCCGAGTCCCAGTCGCCGGGCCCACTCGTGCGCCACAGTATGGGCCCAGCGTTATGCAGTTCCAATCCTAATGCCCAGTCCTGCTTAAGGACTGCATCCTAGAAACCATTTCGAGCACCAAGAGAAGCATCGAAACCGTGTCTGCCCGGCACCCTGTCGAACGAGTATCACCTCCCAGGGCCCGACGCGTGAAAACCCCTCAGTTTCGGTACGCTCTTGGTTCTCGAACTTCTCGAACTTCTTTCTGGCGGTGAAGACTAGGGAGTAGGTTGGAACAGCACTTGCCCAGAGAAGTTCAAGGAGGAGATCAGAAAGGGAAGCCTCCTCGGGAGCGAGGACGAGGGAGGAGCGAGGAGGAGGGAGGAGCGAGGAGGAGGGAGGAGCGAGGAGGAGGGAGCTGGAGGAGGAGGAGGAGGAGGAGGAGGAGGAGGAGGAGGAGGAGGAGGTGGTCGAGGGGAGGAGATCAGGAAGCAGTCCCACAAGCTCTCGGCGAGCGACGGTGCACCACAGGAGGGGGGGGGGGCGGGGGGAGGCGGCAACCCTCTCGTCGCCGTCGCCGTCGTCGTAGTCCTCGTCGTCGCCGTCGTCGGCGTCGGCGTCGGCGTCGTCGGCGTTGGTGTCGTCGCCGCCACCGTCATCGTCGTCGGCGTCGACGTCGGCGTCGGCGTGTGCGTCGGTGTCGGCGTCGGCGTCGTCGGCGTCGGCGTCGGCGTGTGCGTCGGTGTCGGCGTCGAGCGAGGGGGCCTCGGAGGGGCCTCCCGGCGGGCCTGCGTGGGCGCTCCGCGGAGGGGACCTCGGAGGGCTGCTCTGGCACGGATGGCCGAGAGCGCGGTGGCCGCAAGCGGGGCACAAAGAGGGCGGCGGCCTCCAGAGAGGGCCTTCTCGGCAGGGGGCTGGCCGCCTCCTGCACGGCTGCCCGCGGGGGGGGTCCTGGAGTTCATTTTTCTCCTCCTCCTCCTCCTCCTCCTCCTCCTCCTCCTCCTCCTCCTCCTCCTCCTCCTCCTGCTCCTCCTCCCCCTGATCCTCCATTCTTTTTCCTTATAATTTACTCCTGCCTGTCGCACCCCGAAGCCGGTCGAAAGGGCGGGCCGGGCGTTTCGCCTGAGACTTCCACACCATTAATGACCCTGACGCTAAAAACGACAACATTTTCACAAATGGAGGGCGGATCGCTTCCAAAATGTGCCTCTCTCCTGAGCGCCGCGTACACTCGTCTTTTAAACGTGAAGGAGCCTCACGGATTGAGGGCGGGCAGTTTTCAAAATGTGGCCCTCGCCTTAGCACCGCGAACATTCGTCCTGAAAATGTGAAAGCTTCACGGATTGAGGGCCGTACTTGTTTAATATGGCTCTCGCCTTAGCGCCGCGCACAGTCGTCTTGCAAAATCCAAAGCTTTACGGATTGAGGCCAGTTCGTTTTCAAAATGTGGCTCTCGCCTTAGCGCCGCGCACATTCGTCTTTCAAAGATTACAAGAGCTTCACTGATTGAAGACGGGCGGTTTTCAAAATGTGGCTCTCGCCTGAGCGCAGCGCAAATTTGTCTTAAACTGTGCAAGAGCTTTACGGATTGAGGGCGGAAGGTTCTCAAAATGTGCTCTCGCCTTAGCGCCACGACCGTTCGCCTTAAAACACTGCGAGAGAGTCACGGATTGAGGGCGGCTTGTTTTCAAAACGTGGCTCTCGCCTTAGCGCCGCGCACAAGTCTTGAAAAATACCAGAGTTTCACGAAATCCCAGTGTCAGCGTACCAGAAATTGCGCTTCGGAAGGACTCAAGAGTGTGAGGGCGCAATAGTCACGATGATTCGCGGTGTTGAAGTGCCAGGAATGGTGTTCTGGCACGATTCAGGATCGTCAAGACGCTACAGTCAGGTTGATCCGTGGCGTCGGTGTCTCGAGAATGGCCCAGAAAGCGCCGGCGCGAATCGTGACGTGACTGGCCCCATCCCCACCCCCCCACGGTCACGCCCGTTATCGCCGGGGGTGAAAACAGTTTCCTGGAGACTCAACCTCGCTTCGTCGTGAAAATCGCAACGGGCGGTTTCTAGCAGTGTTCGGCCTCTGGATGGTAGGGCAGAAAATCGGCATCCCTTCATGATGAAACTTTCTTGCTCGAGCCACGGGAGCTTGGTGCTGGTGTCGACTTCTGAAGCCACGACTTGAGGCCCTAGCTGGGCCTTGCCACCGTCAGAAATCGGCCCGAAATGAAAAACCGGTCGTGGGGAAGGGGTCCAGACCTGTGGGGATAGACCTCAAAAGTCCCAACGTCGGAGTTCTACGACGGCGACGGGGCCTTCTGGGGAGCTTGGGCTTGAAGCCCCCCCCCTTGCCCTGGCTGGGCGCGAACTGATGGGGGGCGACAAATTGGGGGACAGCGAGGGCTGCAGAAAAGAAACCCAGTGGGGCCCCCAAAGGAGCCCCTTCAGGCCCCAGGGGGCCTGAAGGCCCCAAAAGGGCACCTTCTTTCCCCCCATTTACGGCGCCCCATGAATTCGCGCCCAACCTGGGCCCCCTTCTGCGCGCCGGCAGGCCTCGTCCTGCCGCTGTGCGCGCTGTGCCGTCTGGTGGCCCTTGCGGCGGATGCCCTTGCCAGTCGCAATGTCCCTGCTCAGGCGGCTCTCGTCGGACACAAAGTGGAGCCCGTCCCCCTGCTTCCCGCCGCAGGGAAGGAGCCACAGGAGCACGTTGTCGCCCAGCACTGCGCGCACGTTGCCAGATAGCCCCAGGTCGTACACGGAGGAGGCGTATCTGCGGTTGCTGTCCTTGGCGCCAGACTTTTCGCAGAACTCTATGGTGGTCATGGCCTTCAGCATCAGCCAGATGTGGAAGCCGAAGAAAGCTGTGAGCAAAACTGTCAGGAAAAGGTTCAGGGTCCATCCGAAGAAAGTCGTGAACATTGTTACAAATGGCGTGCTGGGCTCATCGATGCACCTCTTGACAGATTCGGCCATCGTCCACAGGATTAGCTGGGTGTCCAGCACCGTGTACAAGAGCAGCAAGAAAAAATGCTTGTAGTTCTTCATCCCGACGCAGTTGTAGATCCACGGGCAGTGGTGGTCCATCTTGAGGATGCACGTCTTGCAGACCCGGCAGTGGTGGCACCTGTCCGGCTTGTACTTGCCGCACCACTTGCAGTGCCGCCGCTCGCCCGTCTTCTTCACCTCCTGGGTGACCTGCGAGAAGTCGAAGCCCGAGCGGCCGTCCTGCCCGTACTCCCACTGCGAGTCGTTGTCGGGGATCTCGCCAGGGTGGACCAGGACGCTCCGCACGTAGCAGGCCACGAGGAGAGCCGTGAGGACGTGGAACCAGAGGCACTGCCACCGCCCCCGGCGTCTGGCGAGAAGATCTTCCTCGGCCTGCATGCCGTACTGTGCGCCAGGGTCCCCTGTCAACAACAGTGGCGCAATGTGATGAGACATGTAGGTCAAATAGAGACCAGCGATCGTGCTCGCCGCGAAAGCCACAGGGAGGAACTTCTGAGGCTCCCCAAAACGTGGCCGCTTCGGGGGCTTCTCAGGCTGCTGGGCATCTCGCAAGCCCTGTCCAGCAGCGGGTCCTGTACTGAACATACCTTCCACTCGTTTGCTGCTGCCCTTGCCGCGATTCTAAACCAATCAACCGCCTCCACCACGACTGAAGATGTGGCGACTTGACCGTGGGCTCTGGAGCTAGTCAGAAATATGGACCTGGGTTCGCTAAGATAAGAGCTAGCAGTGCTTCGTTGAGGCTCTGTCCCGACATGCGCGGGGAGGCCCATCCACAGTGGCGTGTGGGCTACTCAGCCATAATGGCTTCGGAGGGGGATAAAGAGGAGGAAGGCTACTAGACGAGAAGAAGAAAGGCGAGGAACATCGCCACCACTACCGCACCACCACCACCATGACTATAACCGTCACGACTACCACCATCACACTGGAATTCAGTCTTGACCGCATTTGCACCCTCCCATCAACCAGCTGCCCAGCACACCCGCGCTCGTTCGTACCCCTTCCTGCTGGCTCCAATCTCACACCCCTACCGTCCAGTGTTTCCTTACAGGTCTCCAATCTCCCCCCCCCCTCTTCACCCTCACCTTTGGCCCCAGAACCTCTCCCGGAGCGCGCTCGGACAAGAATCAAGCCGTGGCGACGAGGGCCACCCAGAGGATGCCAGCACATCGTTGCTCCTACTCCTACCCCCAATCCTCTTCCCTCGTGGCCAGTTTGGCTCAAGTGAGATACCTCCCAACTTGGGCCAAAATGTTGCCACGGCCGTTTCCATAAAAAGGCGCCGTGCCCTGCGCCTGGGAAAAATCCATGCTGCGTTGTGCTCCACGGTGAAGGATTGCGTGGGCCGGACGGGGTGTTGGACACGCTGGGGTGCAACGGGCTGGTTCATGGAGGGAGGAGCCAGAGGGCAAGGCAGCGGCCGCAACGATGTGCGGATCGGCGGCAGTGACGCGACGCTTGAAGCTCAAGCGATTCATGGGGGCGAAGCTGGAACCCGGCTGGAAGTGCAAGCTGGAGGGCAAGTGTGCTGCAAGCGGGTGGGGGGACATAGCGGCCCCTCGCGTATTGAGGTAATACAGATATGCGCTTTCTTCTCTCGGTGAGAAAGACAATAATGGCACAGATGATGCTTGCTTTCTCGGGTTCTCGGATACGGGCGTAATCTGGCCTGACGCGTCGCTACTTTCACTCGGAGCTTCTAGTAAGGACGCCTTTGACCAGAAGCTTCTAGGAAGGACGCCTTTGTCAAGGGGTCCGTAGTAATGTACCTTCAACAAGGGATCCTTAGTAAGGGTGCGCTTGGTAAGGATGCCCAGTTTAAGGATCCTGTAAGAAGCAATCCTTAGTAAGGACCCCTTCAATAAGGATGAAGACGTCTGAAATACGGATTCCTTGTCAAGGATGCCTTTAAGACGGCCTCCTTCTGCAAGGGTGTTTTTTTTTACAAGGGATCCTGAATAAGGGGTCCTTTGGTCAGGAGTCCTCAGTAATTCTTTTTTCTGAATTCAGAATTCCTTTCGTAAAGACTCCTTCGTAAGAATGCCTGGACTATGGAATTCGTCCTACGGGTTCCTCCAGACAGCAACGCGGAATAACGACCCACTTCGAAGGATTATGTTGTGCAAAGATGTCTATAATAAGGATTCCCTCTGTACGTAAGGGCCCCATGTAGTACACAGTCCTTGGTAAGGACCCCGATAAAACGAATGTCCCTTTTGCACGGGCGCCTTTTGATACGGGTTTCATATCGAAGATGCCTTCAGTACGATAACAATAATGCTGTACGTACGGGGTCGTCTGTGAGGCGTCCTTCAGTAAAGAGTCATTGGACGCGTTTTCTTTAGACATGATCCCTTTTTTACTTAGGATTCCTTAGTTGTGATGCTTTTTTGTATCGGTATGAGATCCGCAGTAAAGGTTCATGTGGTGAGGGGTCTCGGGTAAGGGTCCATTAAGTAAAGAATGTGTGTCCAGGATGTCTCTGTTACGGGGTCGTTGTCCAGATCCTTCTAGTGAGGAACCCTTTTTTGCGAGGATGCTGATAATAGATATCCCCTCCGTAAGGAGCCCCGTAAGCAGGATTGCCCTGCATGGTTCCTTTTTCATGCAGATTCTTCAACAAGGACACCTTTTAGCAAGAAGGATATTGTTCAGGATTCTTGTGCCAAGGGGCTCTCCATAAGGATCCCCCGAATGAACCCTAAGCAATAAAGACCCTTTAGTTAGGAATCCATTTCAAAAAAACTCGTTTCGTACGGAGTCCTCACTAAAGGGGATGCCTCTTGTAAACAATCCTCGGCAAGGATGCCTTCAGTACGGAGTCCGTAGCAATGAACCTTTTCCATTCAGCAAGGACCCTTTCAACAATGAGTTCTTAATGAGGATGCTTCGGGCACGGATTATTTAGTGAGGACGCGCTGGGTAAATGGACTCGCCAGCAAGGATGTGATTTTTGTATGTTAGGATGGAGTCCTTAGCATGTATCCTGTGAAAAATGTCCCCTAGCGATGCCTTTAGAGATGGGATCCTTCGGAAGGACCCATTAATTGAGGAGCCCGCATCAAGAACCCAAGTTGCAAGGAATCCGGTGCAATAGACCTTTAGATGACGCGGCCTTACTACGAATCCTTTTGGTAAGTGGTCCTCAACACGCGTACCGTTTCCGATTATAACAAAAGATTCCTTCGTAAGAATGCCTTTGGTCAGGACTCTTTGGCAAAAGGTGCCCTTTGTAACCATGTTTCAACAAAGGCGCCTTCAAAACATATTTCTCCACTACGTGTTCCTTTCGTGCAGATACCGCGGAAATCCGCCGACCCCGTCGGCGTGTGGAAGATGCCATCCTCGTTGTCGTCGCCGCTTTCCCTCCTTTCCCGAAGAGGCTGTTGACGCTGTTCTGTTTGAGTCGTCGTCATCGTCGCCGTCTCCGTCGTCGTCGTCGTTGTCGCTCTTTCCCCCCCTTTTCTCGGCACTCCTCCTCTGGCGCGCCAGTCAACAACGTCGTCATTGATTCCAAAGGAAGCCCCTTCCTTTTCATCCCTTCCCCGCCAAGGGGGGGGGTCCCGAGCAGTGGTCCGGGGGGGGTCCCGGGCCGGTCGCAGGGGGGTTCTGGGTAGAATACCATCCCCTCCGAGAGCGGGGGCCGGCCTCAAGAAAGTCCGCAGACGAGCCAAGAGTGCCCCCAGAGGCGCCCAAGACCTTCCAAGAGGACCCCGAATCGCCGAACGATCGGTCCAAGACGTTTTGACAGCCTCAAGACGGTCCTAGAAGACTTTAAGGACTCCCCAAGAGACGTGGAGGAGCCCTCCCAACAGAGCCCCAAGATCAACAGCGCATTCATTCCTCAATCAGTGCTTGCAGTGAAGGGGTCCTAGCGGAAGTTGAAAGATTTGGCGAAAATTTCCCGCCGATTTTGGTAGCAGGCTGGATTCCCGGGTTGCGGGTTCCCGCGTTCACGGGTTCCCGGTTATTGGTTCCAGGCCGATTTCAGTGGGTTCTGGGTTCCCGGGCTCCTGGGTTCCCGGTCGATCTCCTCAGCGAAAACCATCCACTAATTGGGGTCTTTCTCTGGTGCAGTTTTCGCATATTTCTTAATAAAAGACTTCAGCATTCTCGCCTTCTCCGCTTCCCGATTTCCAAAGAGGCCCAAAAGGCCCCCAAGACCGCCCCAAGAAGCCTCGAAGGGGCTCCCGAAACTGTCTACAAGGGCCCGAAGACGGCCCCAGACGGCTCCGAGACGGCCTCAGACGCTCCCGAGACGGTTCCAAGGACTTTCCTGACGAGGAAACCCACTGGACATGTCCAGCCCTCGGCCCCGAGATACTCCCAGGAGGCCCCAAGAGAGCCCCAAAAACTGCACTCAAGGCCCCAAGGAGCCCCCAAGAGGCCCCCAGGAAGGCACAAGAGCCTCCCAAGCAGCCCCCAAGAAGCTCCCAAGGGGCTCCCACGAGGCCCCACGTCTCCGAGAGTTTTCCGGCATCGCGCTCCGTCCCCCACCAGGAGGCTCCAAAAGGCCCCCGAGAGGCGTCCCAGCGACCCCAAGAGGCCCCCAACAGGCCCCACAGGAAGCCGCAAGAGGCTCTCTATCTATCTCACTATCTATCTCAGTCTTCGTCGTCGTCGTCTTCAGGGTCGGCGGCACCAGCCGTAAGGCCTTTGCAATAATCCCGCTATTATGGATTCCTTTGTCAGGATGCCCTCTGTAAGCGGTGATTCGGGGGTGGGCCCTGAGGGACAAGTTCGAGGAACAAACATCGACCCCCCTGGATCCACTGGCCCCGCTCCTTCCTGGACCCGAAAACAAAACGGGGCCGCGGGGGTGTTTTGTTAGTCCTGGAACCTTCCCCCCAGGGCAATACCCCCTCCTCCGCTGCAAGGTATGCTTGCCAGCAGATCAGCAATGAGAAAAGAAAGAGCCGACGGTTCATGGTGATAATGAGGTGACGGCATCAGGTGACAAGCCTCCTGCTTTGCCAACGGCATACCGGCGCACCGCCGGTCCACTCCGCCACGCTGCAAGCGGGCCTTCGCTGCCGTGAACCGCATGCCCAGCGGTGGCGAGACCACTTACGGCAGGTTCGTGTCGTGTCGACCCTGGCGTTGGTTCCTGACACCGCGGGGATCGTTCAACCTTGAACGATCGGCCGTCTCCGAAACGTTGGATCGTTCAACATCGACCGACTCTGGGTCGCCCGCGGCGTTGAACGTTGAACGCTGGCCGTGGGGTCGCCGCCGGTCGAGACGGCGCGAACCTACCGTACCAACACGGTGGGGGAGCCCTGCAGGGCTCCCGGCGAGGGCCAGCTTGGACAGGCTTTCCATCCTGGGCCTGGTATCCTTGACGGCCCGGATGCTTGGCGAGGGGCCCGCGGCCGACGCCCCCCGCTTCGGGGGCAGAGGGGGCCGATGTGGAGGCGCCGGCCCTCGGGGCGGCCCCCTTCGCCTCCCGCCTCCCGCCGTCATTCGTCCCCGTCCCCATCCTCGTCTTCGTCCTCGACCTCGCCCTCGCCCTCCTCTTCCTCCTCCTCCTCCTCCTCCTCCTCCTCCTCCTCCTCCTCCTCCTCCTCCTCCTCCTCCAGCCCCTTTCTGTGTCGAGCCGCGATTCAGTGGGCCCATGCAGGGGGTCCCCGCCTTGAAAATCTCAGCGACACTTTCTAGTTCAGGAGGGGCCCTGCACCGCCCTATCGAACATCCCAGGGTACTTTCATGCGCTGTAAGTTTTTTGGATTCAATGTGTGCAGCCTGATTCAGCACAGGAGGCTGGACGAGATCGCGTTGCTGGCTAGGGGCTTCCCGTTTCACTTCCTGCTGGGCACCCGCCTGCGGGCGGTGCCGTCCGAGGCGGTGCGTCGTCAGACGCACATTGGGGACCACGACTACTACCACTTCGGGTACGGCAGGGGGCCCTTCACCAACCGTGCGGCAGGAGTCACCATCGGAGTACGACGCCGAGATCTCGGACTACGCGTGCACCGCGTGCTCCCTGGACCTGCCGCCGCGCTGGGCCGTGCGGGGATGGTGCGAGTGGTCACTGGTTCGCTCGATGTCACGGCCATTGCGATCTACTTCCCGCCGCCTGGCCCGCGCTCGGGGACGGCCACATGGAGGCGCACGGTTGATGTGCTACTCGAGTGGTTGAACGGTCTGCTGGACACCACCCCCGAGCGCTCCACCCCCATCATCTTCACGGACCTGAATGACTCGTTCGCGGTTGACGAGACCAGTTGCTCCTTCAGTTGCATCGGGCCCTACGTGCAGTCTCGCATGGGCTACGCCGCTCGAGGGCTCCGTGAAGTGCTGCACCGACACCATTTCGCTTGCGCAACCACCTTTTTCAAGATTGCTCCCACTTACAATGGCGAGAAGTCGTCGACCTGGATCGACCACTACGCCCTGCCAGCTGGAGCCCTGCCGCGCGTGTCAAAGCTGATCACCATGACCAAGGCGGCCAGGCAGCTCCAGCTCTACCCCTCCAAGGGAATTTTGCGTGACCACTCCCCCGTGCTCCTGGAGGCGGACCTGGGCGTCCCGAGCCTGCGGTCTTCGCAGATTTCGGCCTCTTGGAATTTCGACGCTATCGAGACCGCGCTGCAGACGCCAGGCCTACGGGAGGGATTCCTGGAAGAGGCAAACCTGGCCCTGCAGCGCGCGGCGCCATCGTACCTGGGGTACTTCGAGAGCAACATGATCGACGCAGGCTACGCTTCGTTCCTGGACGCGCCGGCACCGATTGCTAAGAAGCACTTCGGCAGGGCCAGGCGTACCCCAGGCGCGGAGCTGGCGCAGCACCGACTCCAGGTACGACGCCTCCTCCGTGGACGGGCGGTGCTGCGCGCCATGGGCCTCCCCCACTGCCACTACGATTTTCAGATCCGCGACTTCACGAATCGCATCAAGTGGGAGGTCCGTAGATGGACGCGATCACTGCGCAGGACCTGGACTGAAGGCATTCATGAGGCCTGGCGCAAGCGTGATCTCGCCAGCGTGCAATATTTCTCTCGTAGACTGGCGGGCACTGGACTGGGACCCAAACGAAGGAGCTACGCGGCGGTGCGCAGGCACGTTGCATCGGCTGATGAGCTCGCGGCCTCTCTGGGCCTTCCTGGTTCCGAGGGTGGTCTCTCCGCGGTCCCAGTCCAGTTAGACATTTTTTTGCTGACGCGGGCCTCTTTGGCCCCTCAAGGGATGGGTGAGCGGGACTCGGCGGGGGAGTTGGGAGCCAGAGACCGTCGCAGAGCTTCGTGGGTGCTCCGCAAGGCTTCGCGCAGACGTTCCGCCCCTGCCTGGTCCCTCCCTGGCGAGATTTGGCTCATGCTTCTCCTGCCTAAGTATTTTAGCAAGCCACGTATTTCTCCCTTCGGAGTCGGCGGAAAGCCTGAGCCCCCTGAAGTGGAGGCCATCAAGATTGGTTTGGGAAGTCTGGCCACGTGCTGGCGGGTTGTGGGGAGGTTTCCTACGTGTGCGGGTTTTTCTCTCGGTTGGCAGACTCCCAAACCTGACGGCGGCACTCGGTTCTTGCACGGCCTCTGCCCCTTCTTCCGAGCCATCGCCAGGGGCATCTATAGGACGGTCCCACACGCTGCGCCTGCGGAGTACGACCACGGATGCATACCGCGGCGCAGGCGAGAGAATGCCATTTTGGGCACGCAGATCTTGGCGGATCGCCTGCGGAGCGCACGCGTGTGGCACATTGCTGTTTTCGATGATATGAAGAATGCTTTCGGTTGTTGCGAGCACAAGCGCATGAATCAAGGACTTTTAGAGTATTTGCCAGCAGGGGATGTCGCCCTGCTCAGCGACAGGCGCACCACGCACCTACTTCACCTCGAGGGCGTTGATCGCCCCACCACCCCTCACCTCCAAAGCGGGGCTTTGATGGGGGACCCCAGTGCGCCCGACGAATTTCGAGTTGATTTTGCCCGCCCCCTCCAGGAGTGGCTCGCCCAGTTTCAGGACCCTGCTTTGTGCGTGACGTGCCCCGTGTTCGGGCGCGAGGTCTATGCGGGCCTGTTCAAATACGTGGACGATCTGGCGTACTTTTTGCTACTCCAGGAGGGGGCACTTTCCGAGGCTGTCGCCACAGCGCGCGAAGCCCAGGCCAAGCTCGGCAATGCCCTGGCTGCGTACGGATACAAGCAAAACACGTCGAAACAAGTTTTGGCCCCCCGCCTCTGCGGCTACAAGGCCACCCGTCAGTTTTACGCTGCAGAGGTCGGGGGGGCCCGCGTGGCCCCACACACCAGGTACTTGGGACCTCAGTTTCTGCCCTCTGGCGCCTTCTCGCATCAGCTTGCACTGAGTAAAGTAGCGGCCAACAGGGGGTGGATGTCTTTTAAGTATTTGTGGACCTCGGGGGCCCCTTTTAAGGTGAAGAGGCTAGTATTCATATCGGTGGTGCAAGGTGCGCTGTTGTCTGGACTTACGCAGTATCTCCTCACGAGCTCCCAAGAGGCCCAGCTCGACATCGCGCTCTTGGGTAAGATCCGTTGTATTGCTGCGGGGGCTCTGTGTGACCGTTCTGGAGATCATCCCATTAGTAAGGACTCTCGGGAGGTCTGGAAATGGATGAATATTGTCCCGTCTGGGGTCGAGTTGTTAGTTCAGAGACTTCGATGGTACCAGGCCATGGTTAGATGGCCCGAAGAACATTCCCAGGTCATCAGCCTCCTCTTCGGTCGCGTCGGCTTCGAGAATGCACCCACCCTGTCCGAGGGCCGCCTCACCGTTCACGCCAACCCGTTCGCCGTTCGTTTTGTGACTGACGTTTACAGGCTCGAGCTTCTTACAGACTATGAAGACTGGCGCTCCGTCTGGGGCGAGGACATCCATGCGCTTTTCCATGACGACTACATATCGCGTCAGTTTCTGGCGGCTGATGTTTCTGTTCTGCGCAAGATCTGGCAGAGCGGTAAGACTGAGCTGGACATTATCGATTTCGGACCCTGCCTCACCGCCTCGCAGGATGGAATTGAGGAATTCTTGGGTCCCTCTGGCTGCGTGCACGTATGCAGATGCACTACAGATGATGGAGACGTGTGTGGAGCCCGCTTCTTCACCCATGCTGCCCTTGTCGCGCACCAGACCCACACCCAGGGCGGCTCTCATGGCAACTTCTCCTACTATGCCAGATGTGTCGTCACCAACCAGTGTCCAGCGTGTCGCACTTCCTTTGCTTTCCAGAAGACCGCGAAGGCTCACCTCTGTCGGGCGTTTCGGCGGGGAGTTTGCGATGTTCTCAGCGCGCATGCACTACATCCAGTGGTCGTCCCCAGGCTTGTGTGTCCTGTGTGCGCCACGTCTTCGTATTCCGATTTGGCTCAGCTCCAGGATCACATTTGCGAGCGGCACTTGCCTTTCATACCTGAGAGACGGACTGGCGATGGCGACCCCCAAGCCCAAGTGGATGCTGGAGAAGCGGCCGCCTGGGGCAGAGGCCGAGGGCGCACCCGTGCTGGCCAAGGCCAAGGGCGGCGGCCCCCCGCAGAAGGACAAGGGCGGCAAGAGCTCCGCTCCCACCCCAGGCTCCGCCTCCGACGCGGCCGCAGCCAGCGGGCCCAACAGCAAGCAGCAGCGCAATCGACACCTCGGGCAGATCAAGGACATGGGGTTCACCAAGAAGCAGGCCAACTTCATCAACGTGATGGTGAAGCAGACGCTCATGACGACCCAGTTGGTGCGCGAGCTGTGGGCCGCAGGAGTGGACACGTACTTCCTGACCGCCGACCTGCCGGAGATCGAGGCCGCGCAGGAGGCAGGGGCGACATATTCACACGAAGTCCGAGCCCGAGGCAAAGGCCACCAGCTCGGTCCTCCTCACCTTCATATATTCAATGGGTTCGTGACCAAGTTGCTAGAGCGTGGGCCCGCGCTGGGGCAGAGGACACACGCGATGCTCAAAGATTGGCACGCCAGAGTGTGGTGCGAGCTGCAGCCTCACGACCTCTACGACATGGTGCGGCTGTTCCGAGTCACGAAGTGCTACGACCAGAACAAGAGGAAGCTCCACCTGATGATGAGGGATGTGGCACAGCCGAGCGTACCGCCCGAATCAGACGAGCAGCAGCTGCCTTCGCCCTTGACAGTCCGCGGCCTGCTCCAGAAGGCTCTCGAGGAGATCGGCGGACGCAGGGCACTGGGCGCGGCGCCACCAGGCGCCATGGAGGAGATACTACAGAACGCAGTAGACGCAAAAGATAGCAGGTGAGCATGCGTAGGATGCATGCGTTCATATTATAATTGCAGCGCGGGGCAGGCTCTACTTCAATTTCGGCCTCCTCCCCAATGCGCTGCACTACGTATCGGACGGTGACCGCGTGAAGTGATCATCTAATGACGGATCGTTGTCGCCTCCTCCCACCTGTCTCACGCTACCGCGAGGTCCGCCCCCCCCTGTTGGCCCACTCTTTCTGGCTAATTCCTTAGTTGTCCTTGATCCCTGGGGTCTGTTCGTGCCCTACGCGTCGGTGCGCGAGACCCTGGGGCCCAGCCTACTGGCCTGTCGGGGCCCGCTGGGCCCCTTCTGAACCTCATGACTTTTTTAGTCGTCCGACGGGTGCACTCTCGTACATATTACACGCCTGTGTGTTTAACTTGCAAACCCACGAGTTTTTCACACGCATTATATACATGAGCTTGCCGCACGCTGTTCAGTCCGCCTCGGCATAGCAGGGACAGGGAGAGATGCGGGCCCAGAGTCGTCTTTCATTCATCATTCACTCCTCCTCCTCCTCCTCTTCCTCCTCCTCCTCCTCCTCCTCCTCCTCCTCCTCCTCGCCGTCCTCGCCGTCCTCGTCGTCCTCTTCGTCGACCTCATCCTCGCCCTCGCCTTCCTTCTCCTCCTCCTCCTCCTCCTTTTCCTCCTCATTTTCCTCATCCTCCTCCTTTTCCTCCTCCTCCTCCTCCTCCTTTTCCTCATCCTCCTCCTTTTGCTCCTCCTCCTCCTCCTCCTCCTCCTCCTCCTCCTCCTCCTCCTCCTGCTCCTCTTCCTCCTCGCCGTCCTCGCCCTCCTCGCCGTCCTTCTCGCCGTCCTCGTCGTTGTTGTCGTCGTCATCGTCGTCGTCGTCGACGCCGCCGTCCCCGTCTTCCTCGTCGTCGACGTCGCCCTCGCGCCGCGCCTCCGCGACGCTGGCCACCGCCAACAGGGCGGCCGCCGCGAGCAGCCACGGCGTGAGGAGGCCCAGCCCGAGGGCCGCAGCGCCCGCGTCGGCCTCGGGCCGCGGCCGCCGCCGCCGCGGCCGCGGGTGGGGTCCTACGGTCATCGTGCCACTCGGCGGCGCCCGCGTCGGGGCCTCTCGTTAGTCGCGACGGTCGGCTCGTTTGCCGCTTTCGGCCTCCAGGGACCTCGCCAGGCCTCGGGACCCTCAGAGAACGACCCTGGGTGGAAAACCAGCCCCCCGGAAGTGGGCCTGCTCCCTAGGGTCGACTTTGCGAGTTTGCGTCTCCCGAGGGGAGGGGGTCCGAGGTCGGGGGTCTGGGTTTTGGTCGGGCATGTCCTCCTACAGGCGGATCTTGGAATAAAGGATTTGCATCTTTGCATATCATAGTGATGGCATGACTCGGTAGAAGACATTGTCCTTTTCAATATATGAGTGTCAACGAATCCATGTGGAAGACGAAGCCGGGAGAGACGCCGACGATCACGACGATTTTTATGAGGCGCCTCCTCCTCCTCCTCCTCCTCCTCCTCCTCCTCCTCCTCCTCCTCCTCCTCCTCCTCCTCCTCCTCCTCCTCCTCCTCCTGCTCTCGTTCATCATCCTTGTCCTCCTCCTCTTTCTCCTTCTTTCCCTGTGAACACTTGTCAGGAGAATCCATCCGTGAAGACGAGAGTACCAAGGGAGCTCGAGCAATGCATGCCATGGAAACTCGAACAGCGCATAACACTGGAAAACATAGAACAGCGAACCTCGAGTCAAGAGCCTCGAACCTCGATCCTCTGGTCTCGACCAGCCGAGCTGCCCGTTCGGCGGCGAGAACCATCTTGTTTTTCCCACATCCATCGTCCTCCTCCTCTTCTTTTTAGTAGTAGTATTATTATTTTATTATTAGTATCATTCTTATTAATAATAGTATTATTATTATTAATATTATTATTATTGTTATTATTATTATTATTATTATTATTATTATTATTGTTAGTCTTATTATTAATTTTCTTTGTTGCCAGTGTTATTAGTGATATTGTTATTCGTATTATTATTCTTTATATTATTATTATCATCATGATTATCACTCATAGTATTATGATTTGTAGTTATATTGCTATTCGTAGTAGTCTTCTCATTATTAATATTCTTAGTATTATTATTATTATTCTTATTAGTGTCATTATTATAATGTTGTCTTTGGTATTACTATTATTGGTAGTAGTAGTCATGTTTTTATTATTATTATCATTCTTCTTAGCAGTCTTATTATTCCGATGATTCATATGATTATTATTACTCTCGTTCGTAACAATATTCTTCTTATTATCATGATTCTTAATATTTCTCGTAGCATGTTTAATCGTATGCTTCTTATTATTATTATCATTATTCGTAGTATTACTATTATTAGTATAATGATTATTATTAAAACTAGTAATAGCATTACTATTATTGTCCGTACTATCATTATTCTTATTATTATTACTATTATTGGTATCATTCGCATTGTTATTGATATTATTATGATTATTCGTCCTCCTCCTCCTCCTCCTCCTCTTCCCCCCTCTCTCCTCCTAGTCCTGGTCCTTTCTCTCCGCCATCCCTCCCCAGTTACGAGCTCCCCTTTTCACCACCTCCTACTCCAGCTCCACCTCCTCCACCTCCTCTCGCAATCTGAGCCTTGTGGGATGCTCGAGCCAGCGCCCCGCCTGAGAAACCCTTGCAACTTGCTTCGGGCGCAGACGAGTCTGCCCACCGAAGCAAGCAAATCGGTTAAGACATCCTCCCAATCTGGGACCCTTGGGGCACTGGCACTAGCGCATCGCCTGAGACACACTGTATGCTCAAAACGCAAATGAAGCTGGCTACGCATTTAGCAAAAAGCGTGAGATTTCCTCGCAAGATGGGATCCTCGGGGCGCTGAAACCAGCGCCTCGCCTGAGACATCACGTTGCCTGTTCCCTGTTTTTCTCAGCGGCCAAGCTCATGTATCCTTCGCCCACAGATGGACAAGATTCACCAGGGCTTGCCGCCGATCGAGACCGCCCGCGCTTGGCATCGGGCCAGTGAAACAGGCGATCATTTACACGGCCAAAGAACACTTGTCGTCAGCAACTTGGCATCGAGGCGGCAGCCAGAACCGGCTTGCGCAACGGCAACGGAAAAACCAATCGGGCCACGACCGCCCGCACTTAGCATCGGGCCAAAGACAGCTAGAGCGGCTACTCCTCGGTCTCTGGCAGCACCAGCCCGTACTTCTCGGCGAGCTCAACTGCTCTCTCCACCGTCAGTTTCTCGTTGTGTTGGAAGCGTTCGAGGGCTTCCTGTACTGCCTTCGGTGGACCTCTTTCCAGCAGCCCGCGAGGCGGCGGCCGCACCAGCAACATGTCCGCCATTCGGGTGGCGCGGGAGAACATGGCATAAAGGTTCAGCCACCGTGCGTCGTCATCCGCAAGTATCCGGACGCGAAACGATGTGCTGGGTGGAAAAGACGCATGCGAACACAACCATTGGGGCCTTAGGCGGAGCTCCCGGTGGGGCCATGAAACGTTGTGCTGGGGGGGGAACGCATGCGGACACCGCCACCGCCACTGCTGCCTTAGGTGGGCACCCAAACAGGCAAACCGCCTGAGACATCCCCACAATCTGGGCGCGAATCCTGGAGAGTCCTGGCCCCTGGCGCCCCCCCCTCTTGGGAGTGCTGAAACCAGCGCCTCGCCTGAGACATCCTCAGAAACGGCTCCGAAAGCAAGAATGGTGGGCACCGAAGCAGGCAAACCGCCTGGGACACCCCCACAATGTGGGGACGAATCCTGGAGTGTCCTGACCCCTGGTGCCCCCCTTTGGGAGTGCTGAGCCTTCCTCGGAAACGACTCCGAAAACAAGAAATGTTGTGCACCGAAACAGACAAACCGCCTGAGACCTCCCCGCTCCCCGCAATATGGGCACGAGTCCTGGAATGTCCTCACCCCTGGCGCCCCCCCACTGGGAGTGCTGAAACCAGCGCCTCGCCTGAGACATCCTCAGAAATGGCTCCGAAAGCAAAAGATGTTGGGCACCGAAACAGGCAAACCGCCTGGGACATCCCCACAATCTGGGCACGAATCCTGGAGTGTCCTGACCCCTGGCGCCCCCCCTTAGGAGTGCTGCAGCGCCTCGCCCGAGACATCCTCACAACGTGTGTGTGAGTGAGCGCGGAAGTGGTGTGACTGACTCTGAGTGAGGAAGAGCGAATCAGAGTATGAGTGAGTCTTAGTGTGAGTGAGTCTGAGTGTGAGTGAGTCTAGGTGCGAAACATGTTCACAACGTGCGTTTGAGTCTGAGCGCGGAAGTGGTGTGGTTGAGTCTGAGTGAGGAAGAGCGAGGCAGAATATGAGTGAGTCTTAGTGTGAGTGAGTCTGCATATGAGTGACCCCGAGCATGAGAAACCTCAGTATAAGGATCTAAGAGCGAGTGCATATGATCATGAGTGAGTCTGAATATAAATGAGACTACATGTGGGTGAATCAGAGAATGATGACATGAGGGTGGGAGGTGTGTTCTCGTTCCTCGCGCGGTCAAAATAATGACAAGAACCTCATCCTGAGGACATGGGGAAAATCCCACATAGTCTCAAGAGAACACGGAAAATTGTCACCAGACCCATGTTCTACTACTCTTGAATATTCCTCCTGTAGAGGGACGTGCCCGATTTAAGGGAAAGGACACTCTGCGTTTGGTCAAAAGCGTGGGGGGTCCGCCACGACGAGGGTCAGCGTCAGCCTGTCCGCGCCCGTGGGCGGAGGGTCTGGTTTTTGCGGCGGGTGGCGTGGGCCGACTGGGGTCGACGTCGCGCGGCAATGCTTGCCCGCGACGGGGGTCGATTTGTGGCTGTCGGCGTGGGTGCCGCACCACCGTTCTTACTGCACCAAACGCAGAGTACCCATATCATAACCCTTTCCTTCGTTTCGACCTTTTCGGGCCTCCTGGGGGTCCTCGTCGCCGCGGCCGGATTCTCTTCCAACTTCTGGTCATTGGCACGGGGAAAGCGGGTCCTGAGGGAAACGGGTCCTGGACCCTGGTGCCTTCCCCAGGACGAGATCTTCGTCATGAGTCGTTTCCTTCCAGTCCCAGGGGCCCCCGGGGGGGCCCCGAGAGCTCGGAACGGGTGAAAAACCTCGGGGCCCGCTTCCCTCGGGGCCCGCTTCCCCCCCTGGCGAGGTCACGCGGCACCCCGGAAGTGGTCCGCTAGAGCGTGGCGGTCTCCTCCCCGGGTCTCCGACGATGCGACGTTCTCCATCCTGGCGGGCCCTTCCTCGCCTTCGGCCTCCCAAGGGCCGCTGTCGGGCCACGGGGCCACCGGGGACGATTCCGGGGCGAAACACGGGGCCCCGGGAAGCGGGCGATGCCCTGTTGGGGCCGCGGATCTGTCCATACCTGTATACGGAAACGCACATACAGATCCCCCAATCAATGCTTGCACGGATTGGGGGTCCTGGCGGAAATTATGAGCATCGTTTATCCGACCCCCATCCCCAGCGGCGTGGCCTGGGCCCCACTGGCCGATTTACCCCCCTTGATGGAGATATAGGCCGTTCCCTTCGGGTTTCGAGGGGTGTATCCCCAACCGGGGTGGTAATTTAGTGGGGTCTCGAAGGGGATGGGGATGGGGATGGGGATCGGTTAAACGATACCGAACATACACATATACACACATATATATATATATATGTATATATATGACAAGTTTCATAACTTTGGGCGACAAGGGGGGGTCCGAAATCCCTCATATGCATGCAGTTTCAGCAGTCCAGCCAGCTGCCGACCAGCTCAGCAGTTTCCTCTTCACCGTTCCCCTCCGGTGAACGCTGACGGCTGGGCGGGTGGCCCCGGCCGAGGGGCCCGGCTCCCAGGAGCACGGTCCTTCTGGGGACCTGCCTCGGCCCCAACGCCCTCGCCCTGAGCGCTGACCCACGCAACCCCGCCACACTATCTGCCCCCTCCGTCTTCAACGCTCGCATCCGCTGCCTCTAGCCCGTTGGCTTCTCACGCCTCGTCCCCAACGAGCGCACCACCTGGTCGCGCCTGGGAGCACCGGCACTGCCTCCGCCCTCCTCCTCGCTCCGTTTTCTCTCCGACGTTCGGCTCTGTGGGTGGCCTTGGGCTGTGTAGTGCGCCTAGTCGTACTCCGCTGGCTGCCTTGGCCTCTGTGGCCGTCGTGTGGCTGTGTCGCCGTAGACAAACCCCGCCTAGCCGCCGACGAAAAAGTGTGTGTGTGTGTGTGCGGGTGCGTGTGGGTGTGTGCGACTGTGCGTATGTGCGTGTGTGTATGCGTGCGTGCGTGCGTGCGTGCGTGCGTGCGTGCGTGCGTGCGTGCGTGCGTGCGTGCGTGCGTGCGTGCGTGCGTGCTTGTGCGCGTGTGTGTGCGTGTGCGTGTGTTCGTGTGTGCGCGTGTGGGTGTGCGCGTGTGTGCGTGTGGGCGTGCGTGCGTCTGTGCGTGTGTGCGTGCGTGGGTGTGTGGTGTGTGTGTGTGTGCGTGTGGGTGTGTGAGTGTGTGGGTGTGTGGGTGTCTGGGTGTGTGGGCGTGTGTGGGTGTGTGTGAATGTGTTTATGTGTGTGAAAGTGTGTGTGCGTGCGCGCGTCTGTGTGTGCGCGTGTGTGCCTGTGTGCGTGTGTGCGTGTGTGCGTACGTGTGTGTGCGTGCGTGTGTGTGTGTCTGTGTGTGCGCGTGCGTGTGCGTGTATGCGTGTGTGCGTGTGCGTGCGTGTGTGCGTGTGCGCGCGTGAGCGTGTGTGCGTGTGCGTGTTCGTGTGCGTATGCGGGTACTGGTTCATGTGCGTGTGTCTGTGCGTGTGCGTGTGCGTGTGCGTGTGCGTGTGCGTTCGTGCGTGTGCGTGTGCGTGTGCGTGTGCGTGTGCGTGTGCGTGTGTGCATGCGTGTGTATATGTGTGCGTGTGCGTGTGTGTGTGTGTGCGTTTGTGTGTGTGTGGGCGTGCGTGCGTGATTGTGTGCATGTGTGCGTGTGTATGCGTGCGTATGTACGTGTGTGGGTGTGCGTGTGTGTGTGTGCGTGTGCGTGTAAGCGTGTGTGTGTGTGCGCGTGTGTGTGTGCGTGTGTGTGCGTGTGTTCGTGTGTGTGTGCGTGTGTGTTTGTGTGTCTGTGTGCGTGTGTGCGTTTGTGTGTGTGTCTGTGTGTGTGTGTCTGTGGGTGTGTCTGTGCGTGTCGGTTTGTGTCTGTGTGTGTGTCTGTGTTTGTCTGCGTGTGTCTGTGTGTGTGTCTGTCTCTGTGTCTGTCTCTGTGTGTGTGTCTGTGTGTGCGCGTGTGTGCGTGCGGGCGGGCGTGGGTGTGTGTGCGTGCGTGTGCGGGTGCGTATGCGTCTGCGTGTGCGTGTTCGTGTGCGTGTGTGTGCGTTTGTGTGAGTCTGTAAGTCTGCGTGTGTCTGTAAGTGTGTCTGTTTGTGTGTCTGTGTGGGTCCGTATGTGGGTCTGTGTGTATGGATGTGTAGGGATGTGTGCGTGTGTGTATGTGTGCGCGTATGTGTGTGTGCGTGTCTGTATGTACGTGCGTGTGTACATGCGTGTGTGTGTGTGCGTGCGTGCGTGTGTGTGTGTGTGTGCGTTCGCGCGTGCGTGCGTGTGTGTGCGTATGTGCGTGTGTGCGTGTGCGTGTGTGTCTGCGCGTGTGCGCGTGCGTGTGTGCGTGTGTGTGTGTCTGAGTCTGTAAGTGTGCGTGTGTGTCTGTAAGCGTGTCTGTGTGTGCGTCTGTGTGTGTGGGTCTGTGTGTGAGTGTGTGCGTGGATGTGTAGGGATGTGTGCGCGTGTGTGCGTGCGTTCGTGCGTGTCTGTGTGTGAGTGCGTGCGTGAATGCGTGTGTGTGTGTGCGTGCGTGCGCGCGTCTGTGTGTGTGTGTGTGTTCGTGCGTGCGTGCGTGGGTGCATGCGTGCGAGCGTGCGCGCGTGCGCGCTCTTGCGTGCGTGCGCGCGCGCGTGGCGTGCGCGCGCGCGCTCGTGCGTGTGTGCGTGCGCGCGCGCGCGTGCGCGCGGGCGCGCGGGCGGCGGGCGAGCGGGCGGGCGGGCGGGCGGCGGCGCGGGCGCGTGTGCTGCCTGGCGGGCGGGCGGGCGGGCGGGCGCGCGCGCGCGGGAGTGCGTGCGTGCGTGCGTGCCTGCGGGCGGGCAAGCGGGCGCGCGAGCGGGAGTGCGTGCGTGCGTGCGTGCGTGCGTGCGTTAGTACGTGCGTGCGCGCGTGCGTGCGTGCGCGCGTGCGTGCGAGTGTGTGCGCTTGTGTGTGTGTGTTTGTGTGTGTGTGCGTGTGCGTGTGTGTGCGTGCGAGTGTGCGTGCGAGTGTGCGTGCGTGTGCGTGTGCGTGTGTGCGTGTGCGTGTGTGTGTGCGTGTGTGCGTGTATGTGTGTGGACGTGTGTGTGTGTGCGTGTGCGTGTATGTGTGTGTGCGTGCGTGCGTGCATGTGTGAGTGTGTGTGTGCGCGTGTGTGTGTGTGTGTGCGGGCGTGCGGGTGTGCGTGCGTTCGTGCGTGTACTGCGTGTGAAAGAATGTGTGTGCATGTGCGTGTGTGTGCGTGTGTGCGCTTGTGCGTGTGGGTGTCTGTGTGTACTTGTGCCTGTGACTCTGTGTGCCTGTAAGTCTTTGTGTCGGTGAGCCTGCGTCTCTTTGTGTCTGTGTGCCTGTAAGTCTGTGTGTCTGTGTGCCTGTGTGCCTGTGTGTCTGAGCATATGCGTGTCTACGTGTCTGCGTGCTTGTGTTGATGTGTCTGTGCGTCTGTGCGTCTGTGAATATGTGCGTCTGTTGGTCTGTGTGTCTGTGCGCCTGTGTCTGTGCGTGCGTTTCTGTGTGTCTGTCTGTCTGTGTGTCAGTGTATATTCGTGTCTGTGTGTCTGTGTGTTTGTGCGTATGTCTGTCTGTGTGTCTGTGTCTGCGTCTGTGTGTGTGTTTGTGTGCCTGTCTGCCTGTGTGTGTCCGTGTATCTGCTTATGTGCGAATATGTGTCTCTGTGCCTCTATGTCTGTTTGTCTGTGTGTCTGTGTGTCTGTGTGTCTGTGTGCCTGTGTGTCGGGGGCGGGGGCGGCCCCCCATCCAGCGCTTTCTTCATGATTTGCGCATTTGGACCCCCCCCGGGGAAGGGGGGGAGGGGAGGGGGGGGGCGGGGCGGTCCCCCACCTGGCGTTTTGTTAATGATTTGCGCATCCCCAAAATGTTTCGGGGGGTCCCTCAGATCTAGCCACTACCACCCCCAGGACCCTCCCCTCGGAACCCTCCCCGGAACCCCCCCCCGGACCGCTCCAGGCACCCCCAAGAACGAGGACCGGAAGAATCGAGGAGGAAGGAGGCCACAGAGCCGCGAAGATTACCGAATCCGGAGCCCCCCAGATCGGCGGCACCAGCCGGAGGCCATTACAATATGTGTCTCTGTGTCTGTGTCTGTTTGTCTGTGTGTCTGTGTGTCCGTGTGTCTGTGTGTATGTGCGCCTGCATGACTGTTTGTCTGAGTGTGCTTTTGCCGGTGTGTCTGTGTGTCTGTATGTCTTTGTCTGTGTGTCTGTGATGATGCGTGGCTGTGTGTAACTGTGTGTGTCTGTGTGACTGTGTCTGTGTGTCTGTGTGTCTGTGTGTGGACACGATGACTCAACACGATGGGAGTGGGCACGATGGCACAATCCGAAGATGCCCATCAGCTGTGTTTCTGTGCATCTGCTCATCAGTGAATATGTGTATATGTGTTTCTGTGTGTCTGTGTGTCTGTGTGTCTGTGTGTCTGTGCGCCTGTGTGTCTGTGTGTCTGTATGTCTGTGTGCCTGTGTGTCTGTGTCTGTGTGCGTTTGTGTTTGTGTGTCTGTGCGTCTGTGTGGCAATGTGTCTAGATATCTGTGAATATGTGTGTATGTGTGTCTATGTGTCTGTGTGTCTGTGCGTCTGTGTCTGTGTGTTCATGTATGTGTGTGTCTGTGTGTCGGTATGCGCGTGTGCGTGTGTGCGTGTGTGCGTGTGTCTGTGTGTGCGTGTACATGTGTGTGTGGGTGCGTCTGTGTGTCTGTGTGTCTTGTGTGTCTGTGTGTCTGTGTGTCGTCTGTCTGTGTGTGTCTGTGCGTCTGTGTGTTAGCAGTGTCGGGTTGGGGGGGTACGGGCTCCACATGTGTTATCTCATTATTCCCCGATGCCTCCCCCCCCACTGGAAATGGAGGGCAGCTTGGGACCTTCGAGTCGGGTGGGGGTGGCTTGCTGGTGGTGGCCCCCTGCCCCGAACCCGCCCACGGCGGCGCAGCCGACGACCAGACCCGACAGCGAGACCGAGGACGGCCAAACCCTAATCTGCCGGAAGCGGCCGGCCGGGCCGACCGCCAGGCAGCCAGACCGCGGACGCCCTGGCTGCGCCGCCACCCCCTGCCTCCTTGTCTTGGCGGCGCGCACAAGGGGGTGGAGGGAGGGGGGAGGGCTCCTCAGAAGGAGGCTGCTTCTTAGGAGGCGCCGGCCCTGCATCTGCAGATAGGGCCCCATCGCCTTCTGAGAAGCAGAAGGGTGCTTCTAGGAAGCCCTCCCCCCTCCCCCATCGCCCCCCTCTGCGCGTGGCTGACTGTGCCTCGGCGGCCCCAGGCTTTCTCGCCTCGGCGGGAGCCGCGCGCGGAGGAGCCGCCGTGCGTCCGCAGGAGGCCGAGGCGTCCCCACCGCCTCGGGGGCATCGGCGCGCGCGGCCGGCGGGGCCGTCACCTGCGCGCTGGGCCGGGCGGCCTGCCCGGCCCTCCCGGCACGCGGGCTGCCGAGCTCGCCCGCGCGCTGCTGTCGGCGTCTCGTGAGAGCTGCCCCTCCTCCTCCTCCTCCTCCTCCTCCTCCTCCTCCTCCTCCTCCTCCTCCTCCTCCTCCTCCTCCTCCTCCTCCTCCTGGGCAGGAACGGCCCTTGGTGCGCGACTTGCGGCGGCACGGGAGGGCCTAATCCAAGCGCGCACGCCGCTTCGAGCCAGCGATGGGGTGATCCTGGTGGGCCCGCACCACAGAGCTCACTTCGGCGAAAGGTCGCTCTTACGTGTCCCAGGCAAGAACGACCCTTAGCGCGCGACTTCCGGTGGCTCGGGGGAGGAGGGGGGGGGCAAATTTAAGCGCGCACGCCGCTTTGAGCCGGCAATGGGGTGATCCCTGGTGGGCCCGCACCAGAGCTCAATTCGGCGAAGGGTCACTGTTACGTATCCTAGGCAAGAACGGCCCTTGGTGCGTGGCTTCCGGTGGCACTGGAAGGCCAAATCCAAGCGCGCACGCCGCTTCGAGCCAGCGCTGGGGCGATCCCCGGTGGGCCCGCACCAGAGCTCACTTCGGCGAAGGGTCACTCTTACGTGTCCTAGGCAAGAACGACCCTTGGTGCACGGCTTTCGGTGGCAGTGGAGGGCCAAATCCAAGCGCACACGCCGCTTCGAGCCAGCGCTGGGGTGATCCGTGTGGGCCCGCACCAGAGCTCACTTCGGCGAAGGGTCACTCTTACGTGTCCTAGGCAAGAACGACCGTTGGTGCACGGCTTTCGGTGGCAGTGGAGGGCCAAATTCAAGCGCGCACGCCGCTTCAAGCCAGCGCTGGGGTGATCCCTGGTGGGCCCGCACCAGAGCTCACTTCGGCGAAGGGTCACACTTACGTGTAGCTGATGCTGGCAGGGCTGTCGATGCGCCGGGAAGGCCACGGTCATCAGCATGTCTGAAGACCTCTCCAATCTGGCTGGAGCAGATGGGGCCAGAGGATCGCACCGCATCGTCGATACACCGGCCCTGTGATGGCACCGCATCGCCAGCGCATCGGTGGTACGACCGGATCCCCCGACGCCATCCACTCTGGCCCCCTTTGAGAGGCCTGGAATGTTGGCGGCGCGCACAGGGGGCATGGCCATCCCAGACACCATTGCGTCGACGTGGCAAAATCATGGCGGATGGCCCTGGGAAGTGTTCACCCTCAGGGGGCCCCTAACACCAGGCACCCCGAGCCGTCCAAAAACTGATCGGGATGAGAAACTGGTCCCAGGAACGGGTCGCGGGGTCCACGTTGTGAAAAAAAATACGACATCGGGCGTCTGGGTCTTAGGTGCACCGCCCCGGAACATCCACATCCGCAACTGCTGGAATCAGCATGGACACTTTCCCGCCCCAGATCCACCACACCACGAGGGCTCCCCGAACGCCTGGGGCAGGACTCCGAGGCAGTGGATATGGATACACGCTCGCTGGATCAAGGTCAGCGTGCTCCTCGCCTTTAGGGGCCTTCGGGGCCCCCCTTCGTCGCCACGCCACGGCGGGACGCTGCTCGGAAAACGGGGCACGATGGGCCCCAGGAGGGGCCTGGGGGCCGGTTTGGAACGGATTCTGGTCCGGGACGGTTTAGGGTTCAAGGCTGAGAGGGGCTAGGGTTCAGGGGTTCCAGTTTGAGGCCTGCATTGGGGCATGCGCGCGCTGGCTGCGATCCCGCCCACATCAAGGTTGTTGGGGAAAATCACTGCCCACGCCGCGCGCGCCACGGAACCCGCACTCCCGCCCCAGACCGCCGAGAGTAAAGCCTTTCAAGGTGTAGGGTTTCTCCCCCCAAACCCCCCCCATCACGGGAAGCGGCAGAGCTGAAGCGCGCGTGCCGAAGCGACCGCGGCAATGCGTATCCATGCGAGCACGCGCGCAGGGCGCTTGGCGCAGGCGCGCGAGCCCGCCTCGTCGAACGGGCAGCCGCATGCGCCTTCGGCGTTGGGCGTCGCCGTTGGGATGCCGCTGGCGCAGCATGTCCATGGGATGCCGCATTTGCCTTTGGCGTTGAGTTGCAGCGCCGGGCTGCCGCTGGGACGGCAATCCCATAGGTCCCCGGGGGCCTTGGCGAGCGGCTGCGCCGTAGGGCTCTTCGCTGACGGCGCGACGCGCATGGCAGTTGCATTCGCCCTCGGCTTTGGGCTTCGCCGTTGGGTTCGCCCCCGCTGAAGCGATCGGCGCGACTTTCGAACGGCTGAAGGGCTGCCGCTGGCGCAGCATATCCATGGGTTGCCATATGTGCCTTCGGCGTTGAGTTGCTGCGCTGGGCTGCTGCTGGCGCGGCAATCCCATGGGTCCCCGCGGGCCTCGGGCGAATGGCTGCGCCGTGGGGCTTCTCGCTGACGGCGACACGTATGGCAGTTGCATTCGCACTCGGCTGTGGGTTTCGCCGCTGGGGTCGCCCCAGCTGAAGCGATTGCATTCGTCGACGCAGCCGCCTTCGGCGCGAACTTCGAACGGCTGGAGGGGGGGCGCGAGGGGGTGGGCCTGGCACCCCCTCGCTACGATGCGCGCGCATGGCTGCGACAGCACCTGCATGGTGGGGCCCCTGGCTGGGGCCTGGGAACCTTTTGGAATCCCTGGGAGCGATCTGCAGCTTGAATCGCCCAGGAGCTCCCCGAACCCCCCCCCCCCGGAGTCGCGCCACATCCGCGGACCAGAAATGACCCCTACTTTTTTCCTGGCTCTCAAAACATACCGAACGTATGGAAAATCTGTGACTTCGAGCTCTGGGGTCTGTTGGGTGCCTACAGACGGCTCAACATGGCCTCCAGACAATCACAACAGCCACAAGACGGCCCAAGATGGCTCCAAGAGGGCCTAAGATGCCCTCAAAACGGCCCCAGGGCGCTCCAATGGGGGCCCCCCAGAGCACCTCCACCAGAGGCTAAAAACGTTGATGTCCCATTAGGTTTTCACACATTGTCGCGTTTTCGCCTTTCTCGGCCCTTGGGGGCCTATGACAACCCAAGCCGCCTCAAAGATGGCCCCAAGACGGCTCCAGAGGCCCCCAAGAGACCCTAAGACAGCCCAACAGGGCCCCAAGATGGCCCAAAGAGACCCCCAGGACGGCTCAAGATGCCCCCAAGACGGCCCAAGAAGACCTGAAGACAGCCACCAGGCGGTCCCGAGAGACCCGCAAGACGGCCTCCGAAGGGGCTGGACGACGCAAAAGCAACCCAAGACGGCCCAAAAGGCCTCAAGGGGCCCCGAACAGGCCCCAAAGAGGCTCTCAGGGACCCCAAGAAGCCTCCAAGAGGCCCCCAAGAAGTCTCCAAACGACCCCAAGAAACCACCACGAGGCCCACGAAATTGTGTCCGAACGGCGCGTCGTAGCTGTGCTCATGGGAGTTTGAAGTTGGCGCTGCCTTGTGCTGACACGCGGTGAATGCTCATTGCCCTCGTGGACATTCGCACGCGTGCCCTGGCGCTGCAAGGGAGGGGGGCGCATCCGCCCCCCGCGGCGCTGGCAGCAATGGGGGGCGGACAGAACGACACGGCAGAACTTCGCGGCAGGCGAGCGAGGCAAACCACCCAACGCTCCGTCTTTACGTGCTCAGGACGTGCACCCCGCGAAGCGGAAGGAATGCACGTGTAGAAGGTACGTGTTGCCAGAGGCAGGTCTGCGAAGGCGATAATGCAAGGCAGCCGATGTACCAAATGATTGCGATTTGCTACATGGTGTATCAGCTTACATTGGTACGTACACCCCCCTACTCCCCCCCAGCGCTGCGCCACATCCGTCGACCAAAGAGGCCCCCGCCCTTTCTGGTGCTCCAGAACCAACCCACGCTCAAAGAGAATATCCGATTTGGGCCTGATGGGCATCTTGGAGATCCTGGAAGGCATCAGAACGGCTCAACATGGCCTCCAGACGGCCCAAGATGGCCCCAAGACGGCCCAAAATGGCCCCAAGAGGGCCCAGGAGGCCCCGCCCCAAGGGGGCCCCCAAGAGCACCTCCAGAGGCCAAAAACCTAGATTTTCCTTCAGGCGTAACTGATTTTCGCATTTTCGCCTTTCTCGGCTCTCGGGGACCCATGACGGCCAAAGCAGCCTCCAAGATGGCCCCAAGACGGCCCCAGAGGCCCCCAAGAGGGCCACAAGACGGCCCTATTGGGCCCCCAGACGGCCCAAAGAGGCCCCCTAGGACGGCTCAAGATGCCCCCAAGAAGAGGAGCCGAAGATAGCCACAAGACGGCCCTGAGACGGCCTACGAATGGGTCAGACGGCGCAAGAGCGCCCCAAGATGGCCCAAGACGCCCACTAGAGGCCTCAAGAGGCCCCGAACAGGACCCCGAGAGCCCCCAGGGGCCCAAAGAAGCCTCCAAGAGGCCCCGAAGAAACCCCCGAACGGCCCAAAGAAACCACCAAGAGGCCCGTGAAATTGTATACGAATGGCGCGTCGTTGCTGTGCTCATTGGAGTTTGGACTTGGCTATGCCTTGTGCTGACACGCGGTGAATGCTCACTGCCCTCGTGGACACTCGCACGCGTGCCCTGGCGCTGAAACGGAGGGGGGCGCATCCGCCCCCCGCGGCGCTGGCAGCGCCCTGGGGCGGACAGAGCGACACGACAGAACAGCGCGGCGGACGAGCAGGGCAAAGCACCCAACGCGAAGCCTGCACCCCACCCAACGCACAGCCCACGCTCCGGACGTGCACTGGCGCGCCCGGAGAAAGGGTCAGAGCTGGCCGGCAGCCCCTCCTCACCTCGGAGCTCAGCCGGCGGCTGCCGCTCCCGCGCCAGCGGCGGCCGCCTCAGCGCCGGCGCGCGCCCAGAGGGCCGCCTGGTGCCGCTCGGTCAGGTCCTGCTCGATGGTGTCGGCGGTGACGAAGCGCCACACGCACACCTGTTTCTCACGAGACCGTCAGAGCCATCACCACCACCAGAACTCCACAGAGCTCCGTTCCAAGACATCACCCCCCCGAGCCAGTGGCACTCCGCTCTGGGCACTCTCTGGGGGCGCGCCCGGAGTGGGGTGCCATCAGCTCGAACAGGGGGGGCGGCCAGCCACCCTAGCTGGCGGTGGGTAATCCCACCAGCCCTCTGGGCGCAGGTGGTTTAGGATGTTTCCTCTTCCACCCCCCTTCTTCCCCTTCGGGGAGGGGTTTACCCCTCCCCCCTACCCCCTCCCTGGACCTGGACGGGAGGGTTAAAGGGGCCCTGGGACACACAAATAAATAGACACAAATAACAGGATGTCCCATACTTTCCTATATTTTCTAGGTTTTTGTCTTCCCACCCACTTCCCATATTCTCCTAAATCTTCTGGGGAATCGACGATCAATTGTGTCTGTGTGTTTCTTCCCCTCCTGAGGGGTTCGCGAGCGGTCCGAGCGTCCAAGATGGCCCACGGCGGCTCCGAGAGGGCCTCGGAGACCGCAAGATGACCTCCGAGATGGCTGAAGATAGCCCAAGATGCCTCAAGATGGCTCCCAAGATGCTCCAAGAAGCCCCAAGAACGCTCCAAGACGGTTCCAAGAGGCCTCCGAGACCTCCAAGGTGGCCCCCAGAAGCCCCAAATCCTTACGAAACATAAGGAAAACCAGTGATGGTGCCTTGCCTTCTCGCCTTTTCGCTTCCGATAGCTTTCCGAGGCCTCAAGATGGCTCCAAGGTGGCCCAAGAGAGCCCCAAGAGAGCCCCAAGATGACCCCAAGAGCGCCCAAGACCGCTCCAAGAGCGCCGCAATATGGGTCCAGGAGGCGATTTGTGGGGCTCCCGAGGGGCAACCCTAATTGGAGCTCCCCTCTTCTTTGATCGATGTCCTCCAAGATGGCCGCAAGAGGCGCCCAGGAGGCCCCAAGAGGCCCCAAGATGGCCCTAAGATGGCCCCAAGATGGCCCCAAGAGGCCCCCAAGAGGCCCCGGACGACCCCAAGCGGCCCCAAGAGGCTCCCCCGAGGCCACCCAAGACGCCCAAGAGCCCCCCAGGACCGCTAAGAGACCCCCAAGACGTCCCAGAGAGGCTTCCAAGAAGCGCCCAAGAGATGTCCCAAGAGGCTCCGAGAGGCATCCGAGAGACCTCTGGCCCTTTCGCTCGCCCTCCTGCTCCTGCTCCTGTTCCTGCTGCTCCTGCTCCTGCTGCTCCTCCTCCTCCTCCTCCTCCTCCTCCTCCTCCTCCTCCTCCTCCTCCTCCTCCTCCTCCTCCTCCTCCTCCTCCTCCTCCTCCTCCTCCTCCTCCTCCTCCTCCTCCTCCTCCTCCTCCTCCTCCTCCCCCTCTTCCTCCTCCGACGACGACGACGATCACGACGACGACGATTCCTCCTCCATCCTTCCCCTCTTGCCCCACCCATTGTTCTAGCCGTTTCGGCACGAGTTCTTTCAGGAGCCCGTGCTTGTGTTCACGTACTTCGAAGCGGCTCGTGAACACGGGCCACTTCACAAGCGCACGGCGCCTCCCGCTGCAGAGTCCAGCAGTTGCGGATGGTGCCAAACCCGCCCGATGTCTTGCCTGGAGCCAAGACTCCCCTGTGGAGTTGCAGCTGCGGGTGCACGGACAATTGGGCGTCCAGGATCATGTGCAGAGGGTGCGGCAAAGATGCCCCAGCGAGAGTCGTCCAGGCAGCTCGCAAGGCATCGGCGGCACTCAAGTCAGGTTCTGTTCGTGGGCCTCGAGGTGCCTGGGCTCAAGGTCCGCCGCCGATCGGACCCAGCAACAAGGAGCAGATGCGCCTTATCCAGGAGCTCAGGGCCGAGGTCGCACAGTTGGCGGGCAAGCCGCCCCCAGCTCGGCCGCCATGGCATTCCAGCACCCCTTCGCAGCAGCAGGGCACGATGGGCGGATCGTCCGCCAAGCTCTCGTTCGCTGAGGTGCTGCAGTTCCTCAAGGACGAGGGCGTCGACACGGCGAAGGTCGAAGAAGCAGAACTGGCAAAGAAGCAGGCTACGGCAGTCAAGCAGCCCACGCCCAGGGCCGCGCACTGGAAGGTCGAGAACCTCCGCACCAAGCTCTCCAAGGCGGAGGTGCGTGCTGCGGCGTTGCGCAAGCAACAGGAGGAGCTTCAGGCCGAGATCGCTGAGCTGGACAAGAGCGTCGACAAGCTCAAAGAGGACCTCGGCCAGGCCGAGCAGGCCCTGTTCCGCGTCCAAGCTGATGGAGATCCGCTCAGAGCAGTCACGGCCACCCTGGGCGAGGCCGTCGCCCAGTCTGAAGAAGGACAAGCTGCACTGGCCACCCTCCAGCGCCTGCAGGCCGAGGCTCAGGCCAAGAGGGCCGCGGCCAGCGGGCCTGCTGCTGCAGGTGCTCCTCCTGGGGTTGCTACAGGTGGGGCGGGCAGCGGCGAGCACATTGCAGCCACTGCAGGCGACGGCGATGACATCGACATGGACTTGCTGGATGGAGAAGACTTCGACGAGCGCAGGGCAGCTTTCGACAAGGCCGCCCAGGAGCTCAAGGAGGCCAAAGGAGGAAGTCAGGAGCAGCTGGATGCCGCCAAGCGCAAGTACCTCGTGGTTGCGGAGGCCATTGGGGTCAAGCGGGCTCGGTCGTGCTCCTGAGCTGGACGCTGGCTTGGAGGGTCCTCCTCCAGGCAGCGGCGTCGAAGAGCAGTCCAGCTTGGATGCCTTCCTGAGGTGCAACATCATGGACCACGACTGGGAGCAGGCCACGGGCTTCGCTGCGCCAGTCCTGCGCGACGACCTTCTGTTCGACTCGATGCAGTTTCGCCAGCGTGGCGGGACTTTGATGGAGTTGGACGAGAAGGATTGGCCCGTGCTCGGTTCCGCTTTGGCGAGGAGCACGTCTTCGCATCGTTTGGGCAAGGGAGGGAGGGATTCAGCCCCTCGTAGTCACACCCCCTTGCCCGCATCACCGATGGCTTCCAGTTCGAGCACGGTGGCTTCGGCATCCTCGATGATCCCCCAACTGGCCCGCTCCTCGGGGTTGGGGGCAAAGGCAGCGCAGAGGCGTATTCCCCAACTGGCCCGCTCTTCGGGGTTGGGGACATGTACGGCACAGAGGCCACCGCCCCAACTGGCCCGCTCCTCGGGGTTGGGGACAGCTCCTACAGTGGGCGGACAAAATATCGCAAGTTATATGATCGTTCCGAGAAACAAGATGACAATTTTGATCATATTCCATCGATGTCCGAGGAGCTCCCCTTCCCCCGTATTTCAATGTTGACTTGCATTATTTTGTCCGCCCGGACTTGGGGTGCTCGCTCGATGCCAACATTGAAATTTAGGGGGCGGGGGCGTTTTGTCGAGGTGGCGTCGCAATGTAGGCGCGGCCGTACGCGGCCAGGAGCAACTTGCAACATTTCGTCGTCCCACCGATGGAAGCACAGACTTTTCTATGACTCGAAGTGCACGGCATCTAACAATCATGCACCTCGTCAGCCCCAGTTCCCAGCTCTCGAAGTCCTTGTCGCCAGCGCTGCGCCGGGCGTACTCCAGCAAGAAGCGCTTCCCGGTTCTGGGGGGCAGCGACTCCTTCGGGGCGCAGGAGCGCAGCGCAGACCAAGTTCGACAACTCCATCGAGGCGCTGCCTATTTCCGAGGCGCTCGCCAGACATCAGCCCGTTTAATTGCGGCTTCTGGGGTTGCGTCAACCGCCGCCTCCGCAAGCAGCAGGAGGCCCTCGTGCTCGCCTGGTAAGAGGAAAGCCAGGGCCCATTTCGCGGCGCGCCTCAGGCGGGCTCTCCAGCGCGTGCCCGAGGCCATCTTGACTCCTCTGGTGGAGTCCATGGGCCGGCGCTGCAAGGCCCTCCAGCGCGTAAAGGGGAAGGACTTCGAGGAGCGATGCCCTGCGCGCCCCGCGCGGCTGCCGACGCCGCGAACACGCGGCCTTCCGCCGGCGGCCCGCCGCCGAGGACACGGGGAACATGCGAAGTTCATGCCCAGTCGCCGCGGTGGGGCGCCGGGACTTCGGGCCAGCCGCCCACCAGCCATATGAGTATAATTTCGTGAGTTGTATTTTTCCCGACTGGCAGCCGATCTTGACGCGCGCTCGCAATGGCCTTCCCTGAGTAAACATCCTGTCGCAGGGCCCTTTTGCCCATCTAATCGCTGGCGTGCTCAGCCGAGGCCTGTCGGCTCATCCGCGGTGGGCGCCCGACGGGCATGAGTTGGTGCGGAGTGACGGTGACCTCCTGTCAGCTATTTCCAGGCCGGCGCCAGGGCCGCGATCGGGCTGCGCCTGGAGCGCGAGCGGCCGCCCCTGGGCCGCGCGGCGGACTTGCGCGGGCTCGGCGCGGCAGGCTCTGCCTGGGCGATGCTGGCGCGTGGCCTGCTCAGAGCAGCGGGCGGCGACAGGGCGGCCCCGCGCCCGCCGCGCTTGCATTTGCCTCATTTGAAAACTCCAGTGCTATTTGAATACCTATTTGAATACCTATTTGAATACCTATATGAAAACTGCAGCTATATGGGGATTTGCATTTGCTACGCGCGAATAGTAGAGTTAAAAAGAATGTATTTTCTTTCTTTTTATTTTCAAGTTTCAAATCGGTTCCCCCCCATATAACTGAGGTTTTCAAATAGGTATTCAAATAGGTATTCAAATAGGTATTCAAATAGTATTCCAATGTACTGGGAGTATTCAAATAGGCCAGATGCAGGCGCCGCGCGCGCCCCGCCACCCCGTCGTCGCCTGGCGCGCCCTGCCCCGCTGCGCGGCCGCGTGCCAGCGCTAGGCGACGTTCGGCACAAAGCCTGGGCAGTGCCCAGCGCAGCCATGGGTGCGCCTGGCGATGCGATCGCAGCGAGGGCCGCGCATGTCCTCGTCGCGGCCCACGATCGGCCTGGCGCGGGCCAGGCGCGACGCGGGCTCGGCGCTGCTCGCCGGGCGAAGGCGAAGCCCAGCATATATATATATATATATATATATATATATTGTTCTGTTTTGCTTGCGCAGCGGAGGCAGCCCAGCGCAGCCCAGCTCAGGTCTGCGCGGCCCAATCCCCCCGAGCTCAATATCTGGCAGTCCCGTCCAGGTCAGCCCTGCGCAGGTGCGTCCAGGTCAGCCCAACTCGAACCAGTTGGGTCCAGCTCAGACATCAGCGAGGCGTGAACCCTTCGGTCCAGTGGCGGCTCGGCTCCGGCTCGCACCCTGTTCGAAGCTCGGCAGTCGACCTTCGACCGAACGTCGACCCTGTACCCTTGATCATCCTCGCCATCATCCTTCCCCCAGTTTTCCGAGTCCCCCGCCCTCCGCGTCAGCCTTCACCCTGCAGGGGGATGACAAACGCGATGGAAGCACAGACTTTTCTATGACTCGAAGTGCACGGCATCTAACAATCATGCACCTCGTCAGCCCCAGTTCCCAGCACTCGAAGTCCTTGTCGCCAGCGGTGCGCCGGGCGTACTCCAGCAAGAAGCGCTTCCCGGTTCTGGGGGGCAGCGACTCCTTCGGGGCGCAGGAGCGCAGCGCAGACAAAGTTCGACAATTCCATCGAGGCGCTGCCTTTTTCCGAGGCGCTCGCCAGACATCAGCCCGTTTAATTGCGGCTTCTGGGGTTGCGTCAACCGTCGCCTCCGCAAGCAGCAGGAGGCCCTCGTGCTCGCCTGGCAAGAAGAAAGCCAGGGCCCATTTCGCGGCGCGCCTCAGGCGGGCTCTCCAGCGCGTGCCCGTGGCCATCTTGACTCCTCTGGTGAAGTCCATGGGCCGGCGCTGCAAGGCCCTCCAGCGCGTGAAGGGGAAGGACTTCGAGGAGCGATGCCCTGCGCGCCCCGCGCGGCTGCCGACGCCGCGAACACGCGGCCTTCCGCCGGCGGCCCGCCGCCGAGGACACGGGGAACATGCGAAGTTCATGCCCAGTCGCCGCGGTGGGGCGCCGGGACTTCGGGCCAGCCGCCCACCAGCCATATGAGCATAATTTCTTGAGTTGTATTTTTCCCGACTGGCAGCCGATCTTGACGCGCGCTCGCAATGGCCTTCCCGGAGTAAACATCCTGTCGCAGGGCCCTTTTGCCCATCTAAGCGCTGGCGTGCTCAGCCGAGGCCTGTCGGCTCATCCGCGGTGGGCGCCCGACGGGCATGAGTTGGTGCGGAGTGACGTTGACCTCCTGTCCGCTATTTCCAGGCCGGCGCCAGGGCCGCGCTCGGGCTGCGCCTGGAGCGCGAGCGGCCGCCCCTGGGCCGCGCGGCGGACTTGCGCGGGCTCGGCGCGGCAGGCTCTGCCTGGGCGCTGCTGGCGCGTGGCCTGCTCAGAGCAGCGGGCGGCGACAGGGCGGCCCCGCGCCCGCCGCGCTTGCATTTGCCTCATTTGAAAACTCCAGTGCTATTTGAATACCTATTTGAATACCTATTTGAATACCTATTTGAATACCTATATGAAAACTGCAGCTATATGGGGATTTGCATTTGCTACGCGCGAATAGTAGAGTGAAAAAGAATGTATTTTCTTTCTTTCTATTTTCAAGTTTCAAATCGGTTCCCCCCCCTATAACTGAGGTATTCAAATAGGTATTCAAATAGGTATTCAAATAGTATTCCAATGTACTGGGAGTATTCAAATAGGCCAGATGCAGGCGCCGCGCGCGCCCCGCCACTCCGTCGTCGCCTGGCGCGCCCTGCCCCGCTGCGCGGCCGCGTGCCAGCACCGGGCGACTTTCGGCACAAAGCCTGGGCAGTGCCCAGCGCAGCCAAGGGTACGCCTGGCGATGCGATCGCAGCGAGGGCCGCGCATGTCCTCGTCGCGGCCCACGATCGGCCTGGCGCGGGCCAGGCGCGACGCGGCCCCCCAACACCCCCGCTCGGCGCTGCTCGCCGAGCGAAACAAAAAAAAAGAAGCGAAGCCAGCATATATATATATATATATATATTATTTATATTGTTTCTGGTTTGGCTGGCGCAGCGGAGGCCACCCCAGCGCAGCCCAGTCTCAGGATGGCCGCCGTCCAAATCCACCGAGCCTCAATAGATTGCAGTCCCGTCCAGGTCAGCCCTGCGCAGGTGCGCGCCAGGTCAGCGCCAACTCGAACCAGCTGGGTCCCAGCTCAGACATCAGCGAGGCGTGAAACCTTCCGTCCAGTGGCCGGCGCGCTCCGGCTCGCACCCTGTTTCGGAAGTCGGCAGTCCGACCGTCGACCGAACGTCCGACCCTGTACCCTTGAATTCTCCCGCCATCATCCTTCCCCCATTCTCCGATTCCCCCGCCCTCCGAGTCAGCCTTCACCCTGCAGGGGGATGACAAAGACGCAGTGGGCGGACAAAATATCGCAAGTTATATGATCGTTCCGAGAAACAAGATGACAATTTTGATCCTATTCCATCGATATCCGAAGAGCTCCCCTTCCCCCGTATTTCAATGTTGACTTGCATTTTTTTGTCCTCCCGGACTTGGGGTGCTCGCTCGATGCCAACATTGAAATTTAGGGGGCGGGGGCGTTTTGTCGAGGTGGCGTCGCAATGTAGGCGCGGCCGTACGCGGCCAGGATCAACTTGCAACATTTCGTCGTCCCACCGATGGAAGCACAGACTTTTCTATGACTCGAAGTGCACGGCATCTAACAATCATGCACCTCGTCAGCCCCAGTTCCCAGCGCTCGAAGTCCTTGTCGCCAGCGCTGCGCCGGGCGTACTCCAGCAAGAAGCGCTTCCCGGTTCTGGGGGGCAGCGACTCTTTCGGGGCGCAGGAGCGCAGCGCGGACCAAGTTCGACAATCTATCGAGGCGCTGCCGTTTTCCGAGGCGCTCGCCAGACATCAGCCCGTTTAATTGCGGCTTCTGGGGTTGCGTCAACCGTCGCCTCCGCAAGCAGCAGGAGGCCCTCGTGCTC
>CAUYUJ010014256.1:292500-330000 GCA_963575745.1 Prorocentrum cordatum | reverse complement strand
TTGGAGTTATCTTGGGGCCGTCTTTGGGCTTCTTGGAACCATCTTAGGAGCCATCTCGAGCGATCTTGCGCTATCTTGAGCCATCTTGGAGCTCATCTTGGGTTCTCTGAGGCGCTCTTGGAGCCGTCTTGGTCCATCTGGGACGCTCTAACTACCCGCGGCCCCCCCCGTCCAGGTCCAGGGGAGGGGGTAGGGGGAGGGGTAAACCCCTCCCCAAGGGGGAAGAGGGAGGGGTGGAAGAGGATCTGCTCTAGACCACCTACGCCCAGAGGGCTGGTGGGATTTGCAGTTTAAGCTGAATTGCCGCGCTGTCAGACGGCGAGTTCCTCTCATGGTGCACGCCACCAATCCACAAACGACGTGGGGCACGCACGTATAAAGGGGGCACAGTGACGATGACAACTGAATCGGCATGCCGAAGAGCATGTTGTACACCATAAGCGGGGCTAGGTTATTTGCTAAGCTTTCCTGATGGTGTGGTTGAATTGCTGTTCATAGTTTTCAGCTAAAATGAACCACGAGCCGCAGGGGATGGGCTTGGGCACACATGTGCGCTCAAGGCGAGCGTTTGGCGCGTCGGTCATCAGCGGGGCCCGTGGGCTGCGGCGGAGGCCCTGGCCATCCTGACGCCCATGTTCGGCGGGGAGCACGAATACGTCACCGAGGCGGCTGGGCGCAGTCAAGCGCCAGGAGGAGGGGCGGAGGAGACGCGTGCGTCGCCCTCCCTGCTCCAATGGCCCCCTCTGCTCCACATATCCCTCCTCCCCCTCCTCCTCCTCCTCCTCCTCCTCCTCCTCCTCCTCCTCCTCCTCCTCCTCCTCCTCCTCCTCCTCCTCCTCCTCCTCCTCTTCCTTCCTCCTGCTGGCTCCCGTGTCCGGTACGTTCTCTTCGTCCGGCAGTTCGGCTCATGTGCCCTTGAGTTGGCGGGCGACGTGCGCCTCAGCTACTCTCGGCCCCTGCCTCCCCCGAGGGTTGCGCAGGTGGCAGCCCCCCAGGGGTCTGCGGGGTCCAGCCGGGCTGTGCGGAAGACACCGCCCCGAAGGCCTTCTCACGAGCTCACGAACGTGGCGGCAGGTGCGCTGACGGCAGCCCCCAGGGAGCCCCGAGTTCTCGTCTGGATGCGCGCGAGACACCGTCTGGATGCGCGCGAGACACCGCCGATGATGATGATGATGATGATGATGATGATGATGATGATGATGATGATGATGATGATGATGCTGCTGTTGCTGTTGCTGTTGCTGTTGATGTTGATGTTGATGATGATGATGATGATGATGATGATGATGATGATGATGATGATGATGATGATGATGATGATGATGATGATGATGATGGATGATGATGATAGATGATGATGGTGATGGAGATACACCGCCGCTTTACTGTGGAAGATTCACCCCCCTCTTCCTCTGGAACCCGGCCCAACCCCCCCTCCGCCCCCTCCGAAAATCCCCTCCCCCCTGCTGGACCCCCCCACTCCCTTCCCCCCAGCAAAACCCCCCCCTCCCCTAACCCCTCCCTGCCCCCCCTCCCCTCCGGAAAACCGGGGGGGGGTCACTACCGGCGGCTGGACCCCCCCCCCACCCCACCCATCGGAAAACCCGGGGGGTCACTATCGGTTCGAACACCCCCCCCCCTAGAAAACCAGAGGAAGGTCACTACTGGTTCGAACCCCGCCCCCCCTCGAAAACCGGGGGGGAGTCACTACCGGTTCGAACATCCCCCGCCCTCCTCGAAAAACCCGGGGGGGTCACTACCGGTTCGAACCCCTCCCCCCCCCCACGCTCACCGCCAGCATACAATTCTGGGTCCCTACCACCGTCCGCACCACATCCCCCACTGCTGTCCCCAGCACCACTGTCCTCACCACCACTGTTCCCACTGTTCCCACCACCGTCACCACTCTCCTCACTAATGCCCCCACCACTGTCGCACTGTCCCCACTGTCCCACACTGTCCCCGCTGTCCCACTGTCCCCGCTGCTGTCCCACTGACCTGTCCCACTGCTCCCACCACCGTCCCCACTGTCCCCACCTCTGTCCCTACTGTACCTCTGTCCCATTATCCCACCGCCGTCCTCGCCACCGCCCTCACCACTGTCGCCACCACCGCTGTACCCTCCACTGTCCCACTGTTTCCACCACATTCCCACTGTTCCCACACCACTGTCCCCACCACCACTGTCCCCCCCCCACCACTGTCCCACTATCCCCACTGTTCCCACCATTGTCCCCGCTGTCCCCACCAGTGCACCCCACCAGTGTCTCACTGTCCCCACTCTCCCCACCTTTGTCCCACCACGGTCACACTCTCCCCACTTTCCCCACGGTCCCCACCACTGTCCCACTGTCCGCACTGTTCCCACCACTGTCCCACTGTCCCCGCCGCTGTCCCACTGTGCTGTCCCACCGTCACCACTGTCCCCATCACTGTCCCACCGTCCCCACTGTCCCCACCACTCTCCCCACTCTACTACTGTCCCACCACTGTCCTCACCACCGCCTTCACCACTGTCCCACCACTGTCCCACTGTCCCCACCACTGTCCCGCTGTCCCCTCACAATTGTCCCCACCACCACCGTCCCCACCACTGTCCGCACCGCTGTCCCACTGTCCCCGCACCACTGTCCCCACCACCACCGTTCCCACCACTGTCCCAACATCCCCATCATTCTCCAACTGTCCCGAGGAGCAGGCATCGTTTGGCGGCGGCGATGGGGGGGGAGGGGAACCGGTAAGGACCACCCCCGGTTTTCGAAGGGGGGGGTTCGAATCGGTAGTAACCCCCCCCGGTTTCGAAGGGGGGGGGTCGAACTGGTAGTGACCGCCCCCCCTTTTTATGATGGACTGGGGGGGGGGGGTCCGAACCGGTAGTGACCCCCCCCTGGTTTTCGAGGGGGGGGGACGGTTAGGAACCCCCAGTGATCCCCCCAGTTTTCCCCCAGCAGCAGTAGAACACGCTCTTTCGAATATTTGTCTGTGTGTATGCCTGTATGTGTATGCCTGTGTGTAGGCATGCACGTAGTGTATACATGAGTAAAACTATGTGTGCCCCCATACACACAACCTCAACCCAATGGGAGGATATAAGGGCCCTCGCGGGGCTGTCAAGCCCTCAAAGAGCACCTCGGGATGGCAACGTGGTCGCAGCAGAGGGCCCGAGACCGCTGGGGGGCCCACGCTGCCAAAAAGCCACGGCGCCGCCGGAGCTCTGGGGAGGGGGCAGGAACCTCGAGCTGAGGAGGAGGAGGAGGAGGAGGAGGAGGAGGAGGAGCTGGGGGGTAAGACGGCGCCTGACCACCGGAGCGCAGCCTGACCACATGTGGACGCCGCCTAAATGTTATCGTCCAGTGGGCGCGCGAAGAGTGGTAGCGCTCTCGAGACGGCCGCGGACCCCGAGATCACCAGTGGGGCAGTGCAAAGGGGGGTCACCACTAGGGGGGTCGCCACTTCCTCGAGGAAACGCCACTTCCTCGAGACTTCCTCGAGGAACTGTGCCCCCCAGAGCCCCGAAAACGCGAAGAAACGTCCAAGAACATCCTTGACCCCTCGACTCTCCATCCTGGAACCTCGATTTCCAGGAGAAGCTGGCGACCCCCCCAGTGGTGACCCCCCTTGGCACTGCCTGAACCAGACCTGCTCAGAAGCGTTCCGAGACTCTTGAAGGATGCAGTGGCCCTAGTATCTTCAGCTCGTGTGGAACATGAGGGAATCGAGAATGCTGGAAATCTTGGGAATCTGGTAACGTATCCTGCTCATGACCTGCCTTTGGCGGCGCGCACAGGTGGCAGCGCTGGGGGGAAGGCCTTCTTACAAGGCCTCCCACCTCGCGCCGCCCCCCGGTGCGCGCCGCCGACTGCTTCGCGGCGCGACGCACAATCACGACGGAAGGCTTTGGGCTGCTGGGGGCCTCTGGGGGCCCTTTCCCTGGCGCCCCCACGACTGTCAACAAGAAACGGCTCGGCCATGACCAATTTTGTGGGTCGGCGGGTCGGGAGCGGGCCCCTTCCTAGTTGGGGAGACGGGCGGGGCGCGCGAAGCCCTAATTGGGGAGACAGGGCGCGGGCGGGCGGGGCCTCAGGCGGCCGGAGGGTGCAGCGCTCGGCCATGAACAACCGAGGAGTCTCTGTGTCCAGCGGCCTGGAAGATCGATGCGCCCTGATCTTCACCCTCTTGGGCCCCTGCAGGCCTGCCACGGCCAGGAAGGCCGTGGGAAAACACGACTCAACATGACGTCGGGCTGCATACCCGGGGGCCTTGTCTGTTCCGTGGCGCCGCGATCCACGTCGACTCCGTGTCGAATCCGTGTCGAGCGAGTCTAGAGGAACGAGGAGCGGCATAACATGACCTTTCAGCGCTCCGCGCGGAGCTCTTGCCCTTCCCGGACGCGCGGAGCGCGCCAGGGGGCCCCCGGGGCGGACCCAAGAGATCCGTGCGGAGCGCCAAAAAGTTTATGTTTAGAGTCGGGGCGCCGACCCAAAGGAACCCTGGACAAGGAACGAGGCCCCTTTTCTTTCCAGTATGCCGTCCGCGTTGGCTCCGCACGACGAGCCAGCCCCGGCGACGGGACCGCGAGCCTCGGTGCGGGGCCGTGGCGCCGCCGGACCACTCTGGCGAGGGAGACCACGATCGAGGGGGAACTGGCGCGGTGGCTGTACCGAAGCGTTGTTGTGCGTGCCGTGTTCGGCTTGTGTCTCGTGCTGCTCGGCCCGTTCTCCTGCACCTCCCTGCCAAAACGAAGTACAACACACAGCCGAGGTCCGGGAAAACAGCGCTCAGGTCCAGCCCTGGGGCACGCCTCGCCCTGGAATCGGCGAGGCATCGGGCGATAGATCGGCGATAGTCCCCGGATCGTGAGCCCCCGCGCTCCTGGGCAGGCGGGGGCTCTCGGGCCCCTGTCGGCGATCCGTGAGCGATGGGCTGCCGCTGCTCGGCGGCGAGCGAGGGGAAGTGAGAAGGAGAAGGCCCTCTCAGAAGGCGGCGGGACTTCTCAGAAGCCCTCGCGCCTCCTCAGAAGCCTGTTGTGTCTTCCGGGGAGGCTTAAGGCTTCATAGGAGCTTCTCAGAAGGCCCCGGGGGGCTTCCGAGCGTTCTGAGAAGGCCCGCTACTTCTCACTTTTCCCCCCCTCGGTCGCCGCCGAGATGCATCCCCCGCTTTGCCTACACTTCGGTCGGATCAAATTGGTAGAAAGATATAGTAAGGTGTAATTTGGAAACAGGTTTGGTTTCCGCCCGCCCCCTGAAGCGGAGGGAAGAGGGAAAACCGCTCGCCTCTTGAAGCAGGAAGCAGCCTGCACTGCAGCAGATTGGGATCGGGGAATCCAGAAATACAGACTTTCAACGACCGGCGTATGTATCGTCGCCCCTGCTCTGGGGAGGTTGTAGCCGCAGAGCCGAAGGTTCACAAGGACTGGCGCCACACACCTCGCTCTCGCTCGGACGTCCATTCGCCGTGCATGTGTTGGTTTCGTGTGCGTACTTTTCCGCAGGATCACCTCGACTGCTCCTCGATGGTCCTTGTCGAAAGAAACTGCACACGTCCGAGCAATGCCAAGACTCTGTACATCTGCGACGAGGGCAGCCACGTCCCCTCCGCGGACTCTCCCGACGTGCTACCCGCTGTGAAGAAAGGCGGCAAGGATCCCAATGGCGTTCGCCGGGAGCAAAACGAGGCAAGGACGAGGAGGTAAGCGTTTTCTTATTCGGAGTTTCGGCATTGGGCGGAGGGTGGAAAGGGGGGAGGTCTGGCTCTGGACCTCTGCTTAATGCGACTGTTTGTAACAGTGCGTCCTATGGAGGAGACCCCACCTTCTCGAAATAGGCGCCCAAAACAGCCAAAACAGGGAATAAGAAAGCAGTCACGAGAACATCGGGTGAGAGTAGATTGAGAATCTCTCGCCATCGGACGCGTTTCTCATGGCGTGGGCTGCGGAGGCCAGGGCCAATAGCGCATACCCCCCCCCCAGGCCTCGAGTCAGGAAAACATCACGACGGGAGATGGTTCGCCCTTCTGGGGCCCTGCCGGGGCCTCGGGAGCGTCAAGAGACGACTCGGGAGGAAAAACTGGCCCTGGGGATCAAAAGCCGCCCTGGCTGTCCAGGCAAGGGCAGGGATGACTGGGGCCTGGCTTTTTGCATGAGGATGCTCGTAAGAGCCTGGGCGTTCGTTGAGCAGGGACCGACCGCCCAGGCATTCCTATAGCCTATAGGCATACCACGACATGGTCTCAGAACCCCCAAAAATGTGCACAACAAGCAATTTCTTAGAACGTAAAGCCGATGTGTTAAGACAAGACTGTCCCAGCCAGACACGTTCTAAGAACCTTTCGTCTAAAACACAAACCATTATTAGGACATTGTCTGGTGGGCAGATAGGCAGGGCCGGACGCTTCGCCACTGCTTGAGGGATGCGAGCAGCAGCATGCACGCAACATCATCCACCATGCGGCAGGAGGCCACGCCACTTTCCAGTCGAGCCCGCCTGACGAAAGGCCTCTGCGCGGCGACACAGCTCGAGCACGGGAACAAACAACTGAACCATCCCAACTCTCGGACTGACCAGGCTACACGCCAGAGTGACCCTAGGCCAGAGTGACCTCTGGTGCGCAAGTTTAGGGGGGGCGCGACGGGGCAAAGACCCAGCGCGCAAGCCTAAGACATCGCATCTTGTTCAGCGATCGGGGGGGCCCCGTGGGCCCGCACCAGAGGTCACTCCAGCGAAGGGTCACTCCTACGTGCATTCGACTGACTCGTCCCCCACCCGATCGGAAGAACTGTCAGGACCCATGTGCTGTAAGCCCCGCCCCCACGATGCTGACGAGGATGGCGGCCAGCAACGCCTGCCGCACCCGGCGGGCGGGGCCAGCCCTAGTACCCAGCGGGCGCCTGACTGCACTCCGGGGGCTGGCGGCGGAAGTTGTAGCCGTGGAGCCACAGGTTCATCCCGAGCTTGGTGAACTCGCCGCGCTCGCCGCGCGCGTTTGTGCTCTTCTCGGCGGCGAGCGAGGGGGGGTGGTGAGAAGGAGGAAGCCTTCTCAGAAGGCGGCGGGTCTTCTCCAGGGCCCTCGCGCCGTCTGGGAACTGTTCTGTGTCTTCCGGGAAGGCTGCGGAAACCTCTCAGAAGCCGGGGGACTCCCCGAGCCCTCTGAGAAGGCTCGGGGCTCTCCCCCCCGGGCTCGCCGCCGATCTTCACCGGGAGGGCCGCGTGCTTGACCCGGGAGTCCCTGCTGCGGGGGTCGTCCGCCCTGACATTGGTCCAGAGCAGGGCGCTGCCCGCCCTCGGGGGGACCGTGAGGTTCAGCTTCGGGAAGCTGGTCTCGCCGCCGAAGCCGTCGGGCACAGTGCTGAGGTACACGAACAGCGTGTAGATGCGGTGGCCTGGCGCCGACGAGCCCATCTGCTCGTTGGTATCGTGGTGCTCGCGGTAATACGTGCCGCTGACGTACCTCACCATCTGCATGTACTCGTGGTTGGGACGGCTTGGAGGCGGCCGGGGATCTGAGCTGGAAAAGCCCAGAAAGGATCCGTCAAGAAGGGGGGGGGAGAAGGTACGCCCACTCAAAATCTGTCCCTAGACCCCATACAAGGGAAAACAAGGAAAACAAGCTGTTCGAGCCGCGCGCAGGGGTGTCGACGACGAGGGCCCACCCTGCACCCGGCCTGCTGGCCAGAACCAAATGCTGGGCCACCTCAGCCCCAACAGCCGTCCCCAAGAGAACGCCAAGGCCTGTGATGTTCATGGCCACCAAGTGCGCGTTCCGGACCCGAATGTCCACCTGATGACGACAAGAAGAGGATCTCGCGCCCGATGCCATAGCGACCTCACGCCGCGACTTACGCGCGCCGCCAGCGCGCCACGCCACACCGGAAGCGAGGGCTCTTACGCGCCACTTCGCGCGGAAAACTTACGCGCCAATGCGGGCGCAGTCGGGGAGGCACGAACTGGGCTCAGCGTAAACCCAGCGCTCAGATCAGCCACTTTAAGAACATTGGCGGCGCGCAGAGGGGTGTAGGGGGGGTGGGGGGAAGGCTTCTTAGAAGCAGGCTGCTTCCTAGAAGGCGCGGGCCATACATCTGTAGAGAAGGTCCGCGCCTCCTAAGATGTAGGGGTGCTTCTAAGAAACCTGACCTCCTCCCTCTCCCCCCCCCTCTGCGCGTGGCCGAGAAAAAACTGCGCTGCATTTCCTGGGGAGCGGCCCAAACCCGGCTCAGCCAAGACGTGAGGGCCAGCTCCAGGGCCACGAGTGGCTCCCAAACCTGGCTAAGCCCAAAGTCTGGCTTTGAAGGATCCTCCAGCATCCCTTTTTCTGGCTGAGCCCCGTTTGCGCTGAACTGATGGGCCCATTTTCCACCACCTCTGCCATTGGTAGGAGGGAGGAGGAGGAGGAGGAGGAGGAGGAGGAGGAGGAGGAGGTGGAGGACCAGTGTAAACCCGACAGTCATCAACGATGTTGGAATTAACCCTCTCCCCAAGCTCCCTCTTCATAGGCCCCTACAACTGCTCATTTTCAATGAGGGAACTGCCTCGTTGGAAGACAACCGTTTAAACACCCTGAAACATGCCATCACATTGTTCTCGTGATTTTCACGCCACGGGTCAACCTGAGTGCTGCGTCCTGACGACCTGGACTCGTGCCAGGACGCAACACTCAGGTTGATATCAACAGAACTGCTGCAATCGCATAATCCTGAATCCTTCGAGAACCCCATTTCTGGTACGCTGATCATGGGAGCACGTGAAAACTCTTCCATGTTTGTTTAAACGGATGTGCGCGGCGCTACCGCGAGAACCATATTCAGAAAAAGGACCGCCCTCATTCCGTGAAACTCTGGCAAATACTTAAAACGAATGTGCGCGGCGCTATGGCGAGAACCACATTTTGAAAACCACCCGCCCTCAATCCGTCAAACTTTTGCAAATGTTTGAAAAAATGTGCGCGGCGCTACGGCGCGAACTCCATTTTGAAAACCACCCGCCCTCAATCCGTGAAGTTCTTCTAATTCGTTTATACGAATGTGCGCGGCGCTAAGGCGAGAGCCAAATTTTGACAGCCACCCGCCCTGTATCTGTGAAACTGCTGCCTTTTTGTAAGCTCTAAAATCATACATGTTGAAGAAGTCTCAGGCGAAACGCCCGGCCCGCCCTAAAAACTGGACTCGGTGTGCGAGAGGGAGAAGTTATCCATAAGGAGAAAGGAATGGAGGAGGAGCTCATCCTCCCTTCTCCCCCATCCTACCGATGGTAGCGGTGGTGGAAAACTTGCCCATCGTGAGCCCCGCTACGTGCGCCCAGACGCAGTCGACCCCGCTTTCCCCGGCGCTCACCGAGCACTCGCCCGTGTTGCAGTGCAGGGACTCGGAGGTGCGGTGGCCCTCCCGGTGGACGCCTCCTGCCTCGTTGGAGAGCTCCCAGGGATATCGGCCGTCCTCCGCCACCGCGCGCAGATCATCAACCTGAGCGAAAAAAAGCAACGGTTCTTGCACGAGATGGCATGGCGACCTTGCGCGATGCTTTACGCGGGTCGCCGGCGCGGCAAGCTGCACTGGGAAAGAGGACATTCACGAACAATATTACGCGGGCAACTTGCGCGCGCATGTCCGCGCATTTGACCACGCGTTCTCCCGTCGCTGACTTGCTTCTCGGTCAGGAGCCTGCCGAAGTGCATGACCCACGGGTCGCGGGAGAGAACCTTTGGAGCTCGCCCAAAAAAGGAACGGCAAGTTCGCGTCGTGATGACTGTGGTGTCGGTTTCTGACGCCGCATGGATCGTTCAACCTTGAAAGATCGCCGGCTTTCCGATCGCCAGATCGTTCTGCAAGACCGACTGTAGGCCACCACCCGCGCTGGGCGTCGCATCTGCGACAACACGGCTCGAAACTAGCGGCTCTCTCTCTCTCTCTCTCTTTCTCTGTTTGCATATATGCGTGTATACATAAATGTATATGTTATGTGTGCGTGTGTTTGTATGGATCGATGTGTTCAATCTTTGCGATTTCTGTCCCCCCTTTCGGCCTCCGGGGTGGCCGTTGCCCTGAGGCCATCCGCACAACGATCTCTCTAATAGGGTGAACAACCGCCCCCCGGCAACAGTTTTAAGAGGGTCGAGGCCTCCGGGGGGGGCGTGCGCCGAGAAGCAACGCACCTCTTCGGACATCTGGAGCTGGGGTCGGATTGGGCGTCGCTTGCAGCAGTAAAGGCCTCCTAGATGGGGTCCGAGTAGATGGGGTCGGAGGATCGCACCGCATCGGCGATGCATTGGCGATGCATCGGCGATGCATCGGTGACGTCGGCGTGAAGAAATCGGGCTCCGCGTGGGGCGGCATCGTCGATTCATCGGCTATGCGATATCGGCGATCACATCTACTCCGACCCCATCTGGGGGGCCTGGAAGTAGGGGCCCGACCACAAGAGACTTTCTGCAGGAGTCCCAACCCTGAGACTCCAGGGCGTCCATGGATGTCTGGTGCGGGAACGCCACGGCTTCCAGAGCAAAACCACGGAAACCCAAGAAGCCCGGGGCACCCTGGAGGCCGTGCGTGTCTTGGCATGGATCTCCACTTTAATGGGGTGGCGAAACATGCGGTAAAAAAGGGGTCGAGGCCTCCGAGAGGGGGCCCGTGGGCCGAGAAGGAACGTACCTCGTCGGACGTCTGGGGATGGGGTCGGACTGGGCGTCCCTTCATGGGGGGGCTATCATAAAGTCATAAAGAGGCACAGGGACACACACACACACACACGCACTTGTTTGCGTCGGTGGCTAGGCAGGGTACCTGCGCTGGCGGAAGAGCTAACTAAACGGGGGGACCGCTGTAGCGAATTGTGCCACAAGGCAAGAGCGAAAGACCGGGAGCGCGGGCTGCTGAAGGGGCGGGAAGGAAGGTGAGGGCCGCGCGCACATACACACAAGCACACACAAACACTCACAGACACATGCACACGCACACACACACACACACACACACACACACACGCACACACGCACACACGCACACACGCACACACGCACACACGCACACACACACATATTCACTCACACTCACACTCACACTCACGCTCATTCTCACACTCACACTCACACTCTCACACACACACACACACGCACGCACGCACGCACGCACGCACGCACGCACGCACGCGCACGCACGCACGCACACACACACACACACACACACACACACACACACACACACACGCATACACAGACACACAAGTAAATGGACACAAACAAGTACCAGTATTCCCTACAGTTCCCATATCTTCTGGGTTCCCGTCCTTCCCCCCACTTCCCACACTTTCTAAAATCTTTTCCTGGGGGTCGACGATTCATTGTGTCTGTATATCCTCCCCCTCCTGAAAAAGGAGAACGAGGTGCACTTCTCGGGCCCTCCGAGATCCCCTTTCGGAGCCTTCAAGGGCCCCTCCAGGGGCTCCTTTTCGGCAGCCCTCGCTGCCCCCCCCACGTAGATCGCCCCACCCCGTTAGACCGCCGGTGCATCGGTGATGCGGCGTGATCCTCCTCCTCCTCCTCCTCCTCCTCTTCCTCTTGCTCCTCCTCCTCCTCCTCCTCCTCCTCCTCCTCCCGCTCCTCCTCACCCATCCTCCTCCTCTTCCTCCTCCTCCTTTTCCTCCTCCTCCTCCTCCTCTTCCTCCTTCTCTGGGTGTCGTCCCCCCCCCCGACGTCGCCGAGGCATCGCCGAGGCCTCGGCGGTGCGGTGGGATCTTCCGACACACTTACCGACTTCGGCCCACGTGGGCGGCCTGGAACCTTCGGCTCGTACCTCTGAGCCCACTCACCCTGCTCGATGCGCCTGAACATCGTATCGATCGAGGTGGTCTGCAGCCCAGGCAGGGTCTCGACTCGGACGCACTTGACCTGTTCCTTCTTGACTCGGACGTCCCCTCCGAGCTTCTTCTTCTCCTTCTTCCCCTCTTTCCTGATCCTTCTCCTTTCTTCCCGATAGAGCTTGCAGAGCTTGGGGCAGGCACCCCACTGATCTGGCGTGCACACCTTCCCGAGACTCACACGCTGACAGCTCGCGTCTTTGTCGACGCAGTGGCCCCCGTGCAGCTGGCAGCTCTGGGCACAGTACCTCAGCATGAACTCGGGGTCCAGCTGGCACTCGCACGACCTCGCCCAAGCATTGCACCGGGTCTCGTCATCGGCACCTTCGCCGAGGCCACAGTCTGGACTTCCGGCAGGGCATGTCCCCTCGTCCTCCGCCCTGCAGCGCAATACCTCCTGGCTAGAGGAAGAGAAAACAGCACAAACATAAACTTTGGGAGGCCCGAGCGGACGTCTTGGATCGGCGATGGAACCCCATCCCTGGCGCGCGGATCGCGCCAGAGGCGGCGCCGAAGGCGCTGCGAGGGGGCCCCAGCGCGGATCCAAGAAATCTGCGCGGAGCTCCGAAAGTTCATATGACTGCAGTTTTCCTTCGTCGACTGGCAGCAATGCGGGGTGAGCACGAGCACGGCGAACTTCAGGGAACGCATCTCGCAATCTCGCCACAGAGCGCGCCCATCGCCATGCTGGGCCGGTGTGCTTGAGCCGGCGCCTCCCTCTCCTGCTTCCCCCACCGCCCCGCGCGTGGCGCCGTAAAACGGAAGGCAAGAATCGATGATCCTACGGAAGCGTGTCAGCGCCAGCGTGGGCTTGTCCAGCGAAGCCCTTCCAACTGGACCAGCCAGACCCACCGAACCAACCAGACCAACCGGACCAACCAGACCAACCGGACCACTCGGACCGGACCAACCGGACCAATCAGACCCCGGACGTGGGGGCGACTGCAGTCGCTTTCGGGTCATAACTCGGGTATCTGGCGGCCGTTCGGGACGATACGGGCAACCCCCGAACGCCCTCGGCGAGGCGCAGCTGCTGGAACGCACCCCAAAGCTGGAAAAACGCGGAGGACGCACGAACATGCACAAATCATTTTTTTCCCCAATGACCTCGACTGAAGGCTCGCTCGCTTTACGGGGACGAACGCGCTATCTCACGAGTAACCCGTGCACTCCGTGGCGATACGCGGCAGAGGCTGACAAGTGGCTATATTTACAACAACATCCCAGAAGTAAAAAAGCACAGGCCACACATGACAATGAGGGGTAATGGTGGGGGGGACTGGCATATGGGGGTATGCATCGACCTGGAATCGGCGATACATCGCCGATAGATCGGCGATAGGCCCCCGATAGTGAATCCGCACCTTGATGCGCAGCCTGGGGCTCTCGGGACCCTATCGGCGATCAATAGGCGATTGGGGGTCAATGCGTCCCCCCCTACATATGCCTATCCCCCCCTATCCTTGCCCCTGGAGAGGGCAGACAGGCGCAGACGCCCTAGCATCATGAACGACACGGGGCGACAGCCTGCACAAACCGTTTCCACGCGGACGTGCCTGTCCGGGCGGAGGGCCCGAGGCCGTGCCTGGCGTCCCTGGGGGCACCTCGGCCCAGGAGCACCTCTGGCAACACCCGAAGGAGAAGGGAGGAGGCACCGGCACGACCATGCCCAGACATCTCGAACCTAGAATTGGGTCGGGCATGTCCCCCTACGGGCGGATTTGGGGCAGATCACAAACCATAGTCAAACAAAAACTCAGCCGTGGTAACAAAAAGTCGACACATCGTCCCCAGACTCTTTTCTGAATAATTCTGAATATTTCTCCTGTAGAGGTGTAAGGGGGACAGGCCCTACTTCAACCTAGAACCTCACTTTCGCCGCCGAAGGTATATCTTCCAGACTGCCGGTTGGCGCCGTCGAGGTCGCGTGCTGGCGGCGGGCCACCCAGGACGTCGTCGCCGTCGCTGCCTAAGACGCCAGGTGGGCCACCGCCGAGGCCGCCGCCGATCCCGAGATCCGACGCAGCCCAAAAATTGCAACATCGTAAAAACTCACTGAAGGGGCCCAGGGACACACAAATAAAAGGATTCCCCAAATGTTCAAATATTTTATTGGTGTTTGTCTTCCCCCCACTTCCCATAATTATTGTCACATATTTTCCTGGGAATCGAAGATGAATTGTGTCCGTGTATTTCTTCCCCTCCTGATCACTGTTCAAACCGGAGCGATCTGTGAGGAGGGTCCCGGGGCCCGCAGACAGGCGAAAGCGCACGGCGTGAAAAAAATGCAGCGCCAGGATCTCAGACGAAGACGCCATTTGGGCCGCTGCCAAGGCCGCCGACGTCGTGATTCTTTCACAATGTCGACCCTCAGAGGTCTCGACCCCTTCCCTGGGACCGGTTTCTCCACCGCTGAGTCGTTTTGATGACGCCCCGAGGGCTGGGAAGGGCCCCTATGGAGGCCGAAATCTGCGAAAAACCTCCCGTCGTAATTTTGTTTCCACAGCGCGAGGAGGAGGAGGAGCGAGGAGCGAGGAGGAGGAGGAGCGAGGAGGAGCGAGGAGCGAGGAGGAGGAGGAGCGACGAGGAGCGACGAGGAGGAACGAGGAGGAGCGAGGAGGAAGAGGAGGAGGAGGAGCGAGGAGGAGGAGGAGGAGGAGCGAGGAGGAGGAGCGAGGAGGAGCGAGGAGGAGCGAGGAGGAGCTGGAGGAGGAGCGAGGAGGAGGAGCGAGGAGGAGGAGCGACGAGGAGGAGGAGGAGCGAGCGAAGAGGAGCGAGGCCGCCGCCGAGGCCGCGGGCCGGCGCCCGGGCTGGCCGCGGGCCTGCGCGGCACAGCGCGGCGGTGCCCACCGGGGCGCCGCCCTCCGGCTCCCAGCCCGGGCACGCGGCGAGCTGCGCCGCGGCCCGCCGCAGCGCGGCGGGCCCTGCGGGGGGCCGCCGCCGCCGCCGCGGGCTGCCCTGAGAGGCCCCCATGGGGGCCCCAGGAGCCGCCCAAGAGGCCCCGAGGGGCCCCCACAGGGCCCCCAAGAGGCCCTCACAGGCGCCCAAGAGGCCCAACGCAGGCCCCAGGAGGCCCCAGAACTACCCCCAAGAGGCCCCAAAACAGAGCTCCGATGTCGTGCTTTTTCGTTGAATCTGGGGTCCCAGGAAGTCCTGGCCCTTTCCCCAGGGCCGGTTTCTCATCCCGAGTCGTTTTGTTGACGGTCACGAGGCCTGGCGAGGGCCTCTGGAGGCCGGAAATGACAAAAAACATCCGTCTTGATTTTTTCAATACGTTGGATCTCTGGGACTGCGCCCAGCGGGCGTTGCCCAGTGGGAGGTTTAGGTCGGGCATGTCCTCCTTCAGGGGGATTGTGGAAGAAAAATGAATAGCAGCCAAGAACAATACCCCAAAAGAGTCAAACCTAGTAAAAGACATGGTCCCCAGACGAGGTTCCAACTATTTTTGATTCCTCCTGTAGAACGGCATGCCATGCCCGACTTAATGGGGGGCGCGGGAAACCCCAAACCCCTCGCGGTTGGAACAAATCACGACGGGAGGCGTTTCGCAAGATTCGGCCTCGGGGCGCCATCTCCGGGCCTCGGGGCCGTCAACACACGACGCAGGATTCCTCCTCGCTCCTCGCTCCTCCTCCTCGCTCCTCGCTCCTCCTCCTCGCGTTGCGGAACAAAATCACGACTGGAGGTTTTTCGCAAGTTTCGGCCTCCATAGGGGCCCTCCGCCCTCCCCGGCCCTCGGGGGCGTCAACAAAACGACTCAGCGGTGGAGAAACCGGTCCCGGGAAGGGGGGTCGAGATCTCTGGGGGTCGACGTTGTGAACAGAACTCACGACGTCCGGGGTCTGGGCATTGTGGGTGCGAGGCATGAGCGACGATCAAAACGGGTATTACGCGAGATGGCACAGCGACCTTAGGGTGGCGTACGCGGCCCACCAGCGCGGCAAACCACATTGGAGGCGAGGGCGCTCACGCGCGACCCTACGCGGGCAGCTTACGCGCCGATGTCGTGAAGATGAACACCTTTTTGGTGCGACGCTCCAATGGGAGGGGGCGGAACAACTTGCACCTGTCGTGCCCCTTTTTAAAACCCCAGGGGTCCCCCTTCAGGGCCCCTGAGGTGTACAAAAGGGGCACATCCCGCCACCCCGTTCATCGCCCCACCCCCCCACGACGCGAAGCCCGAGCCGAGGTCGGCTCCTGAGACACGGGTGTTGCATTTTGTTGGTGCAGGTCGTTTTCGCCGCGTCTCGGGCCCCGAGGCCATCACAGATCGACCTGGCTCGACACAACGCAGCAGAAAGACTGGGTCTGGCATTCGTGCCGTGCCTCTGGACGATGTTTTTTTGGGGGGCGACGTCAGATCTCAAGGACGACGGGGCCTAACAAGGCGCCGACACGACCACGACGAAGGCGACGGCGACAACGACACCGACGGCGCCGGCAACGGCGGCGATAAGGGCAATCGGCGGGAGGTGCGGTCGGCGGACGGTCTGGGCGCTTGCGCGGCGCTGGGGCATATACACATGCACACACACCACAACACACCACACCACGCCATGCCACGCAGCACCTCACAAAACCACACCGCACTGCCGCACACAATAGAACACAGCACAAACACTATCCGTATCCAATTCTTTCGCACCCATTCTTTCCGTATCCATTTCTAGGAGGCCAAAAAAACGCCCTTATCACAAGCACTCGGCAAGCGAAGCCGTGCAGCAAACGCACCCAGGGGAAGCAACCAGGAAGAGGCTGCTCAGCACACGCCCAGGGCCGTCTGGTAAACCCGCATTCTAGGGGTAAGGGTGGCTTTTCTAGCAAACCAAAGAACGGCATAAGCATACAACGTTGAATCGGCGCTGCACCCTCCCTGGCGCGCGGAGCGCACTAGAGGCGGCGCCAGAGGCGCCGCCGGGGGGGGGGGGGGCAGCACTGAGTCAAGAGACCCGCGCGGGCCTCCGAGAACTTCAGCTGATGCGCTACGTGCTGCTACTCGATGCTCCTTCCTTCAGTTTGACCGTGCCGAAATGAGGAGGCTCCTCTTTATCGGGGATCTTCTGACTCGGGTCAATCCAGACCCGGGTCAACAGGAAACCAAAAACTGCAATGCAAGAAACAAGAATTGCAACGCAGAACTTCGCAAACCCGGGTCAGCCAATGTGCGCGGCCGCCTCGCGGCCACGAGCGGCTCGCTAACCCGGGTCAGCCAGAGGGGGTCTTCGCAGGATCCAGCAGCATCCGGTGCCTTGGCTGACCCCCGTTTGCATTGAACCCCGTCTTTGGAGTCCCGAAACGGTGCGGTGACAGACCGTGCGGTGACCTCGAAATCCCCGAAGACCTCACCGCACGGTCCGTCACCGCACGGTCTTGGGATCCCGGAGGCCTCTGTCGCCCGAGACATCCTCGGAGAAGGACCCGAGTCCCAAAACCGTGCGGTGACCCCGAATCCCCACCGACTCACCGAACGGTGTGGTCACCACACCGTTTGGGGGCCCCCGACCGTCTCTTGAACCCCGACTCCTATGGGGCGTCCGCCGGGCCGGGGGCGGCGCTCAACGGGGGCCGCGCACCGTACAGCTCCGCGAAAACGCCGTCCAGGCCGCTCGCGGGCAGCGCGTGCCCGTTGCCAGGCCTCCCCTTGCAGAGGGCGGCGAGTGACGAGTGACGAGGACGAGGACGAGGACGACGAGGACGACGAGGACGACGAGGACGACGTCGACGATGGCGACGACGATGACGAGGACGAGGACGACGAGGACGACGAGGACGACGAGGACGACGGCGAGGACGAGGACGAGGACGAGGACGAGGAGAAGGGCGAGGACGACGGCGGGTCCTCAGGGACAAGGGCACTCAACTTGTTCTCGCCGCTCTCGGAAACCCCAGGCCCTGTCCACGGGGGCCACGGGGCGGGAATAAGACCGATCGCAACCATTTCGGACTGTTCAGGAACTACTTCGGTCGGATTGCAACAACTGGAAACGGACTGATCGCAACCTAAAGGATTCCTATACAAACCTGTCAGGAGAACACCGGATTGCAACCGATCCAAGAACTCCTGCGGAGGCTTCTGAAAGGCTTCTCTGAGGCCTCTGAAAAGCTTCTCTGAGGCCTCTGAGAAGGCTTCTCTGAGGCCTCTGAAAGGTTTCTCTGAGGCTTCTTAAAGTTTTCTCTGAGGCCTCTGAACGGCTTCTCTGAAGCCTCTGCGAAGCTTGTTGGAGGCTTCTGAGAGGCTTGTGGGAGGCTTCTGAGAGGCTTGTGGGAGGCTTCTGAGAGGCTTGTCGGAGGCCTTTGAGAGGCGTGTGGGAGGCTTCTGAGAGGCGTGTGGGAGGCTTCTGAGAGGCTTCTGAGAGGCTTGTGGGAGGCTTCTGCGAAACTTCTGAGAGGCTTCTGAGAAGCTTTTGAGAGGCTTCTGAGAGGCGAGGCTTCTGAGAGGCTTCTGAAAGGCTTCTGAGAGGCCTGCCCCGCAGGCCCCACAGGTCCCACAGGTCCCGCGTGTTGCACGGGCGCCAAAGGTCTCGCAGGCCGCTCAGGGCGCACACGTCCCCCAGCCATGGTTCCCACAACCACGGCAGGCCCAGACCGCCTGGCGTCGTGACAACGTCTGTTTTTGTTTCGGGCTCGGGGGACCATCGCCGGGCCCAGGGGCCGTCCAAAAGTGACTCAGTATGCAATGCTGGCGGACTGTAGGTTCATGCGGCGTTGGCGCGCCGGCGACGTTGGCGAAGGCGTTCAAGGCTGCATTTTGCGACGCGGAAGCACCGAGGGACACGTTGGGCCCACGGTGCCCGACGAAATTCAACATTGAAGGATCGGGGCCGCGATCGATTCAAGGTTGAACGATCCACGCGGTGCCAAAATCCTTGCGGGTGCCGACGCAGAAGAAAACTACACGAGGGGAATTTGTCCAGACCTTTGGGGGTCGACGTCCTGGAAAAGTCATGACGTTGGGGGTTTGGGCCGCCGCGTCTACCCGCCTTGCCATCCTGTCCTCTTCCGTTTTTCCCCCCCTCCTCCTCCTCTTCCTCCTCCTCCTCCTTCTCCTCCTCCTTCTCCTCATCCTTCTCCTCCTTCGCATCCTCCTCCTCCTTCCTATCCTCCTCCTCCTCCTCCTCCTCCTCCTCCTCCTCCTCCTCCTCCTCATCCTCCCCCTCCTGAGATGCAAATTGTTTCACGCCGCGCGTTTTCGCTGAATTTCGGTTTCAACCATATACGAATCACATAGGAATCGTATACGGATCATGGCCACGTTCGAGCTCCAATAATGTGTCTACCTGAAATCATGCTCGGCCGTCTGTGATCAGACCGATCGCAACCGCTTTTTCAGATTCCCATTGGGCGGCTTAAGATACCTCATTGAACCCAGAAGCGCTCTTATGATCTCTTCCTTAATCAAAGCCTTATTGCAACGACCCAAAAATATCGCAGCCACTTCGGACCGATCGCAACTGGTTGCGATCGGTCCGAAGCGGTTTACGAGCGGCCCGGAGTGGTTGCGATCGGTCGTGCTCGCGCCACGGGGCCGCCAACCAGGAAAAAAGCCTGTGGAGGCCCAACCATATGCAGCTGTGAGTAACGCAACGGCAGTATCGTCTCCGGTGGAACTCCCTATGGGGCCACGAAACGTCTGAAGAGGGTGCTGGAATAGGTTGTGGGGACGCGTGTGGGCACCGCCGCTGGGGCCGTCGGTGGAGCTCCCTATGGGGCCACGAAGCGTGTGAAAGGTGGGCCCACATGGATGGCGGGGACGCATGTGGGCACAGCCAATGGGGCCTGTGGTGGAGCTCCCAATGGGACCACGAAACGTGTGAGGGTGTGCCGAGATGGGTGGCAGGGACGCATGTGGGCACCGCCACTGGGGCCTTCGGTGGAGCTCCCTATGGGGAAACAAAGCGTGTGACCGGTGTGCCGACATGAGGTCGGGGACGCATGTGGGCAACGCCGATGGGGCCTTTGGTGGAGCTTGCTATGGGGCCACGAAGCGTGTGAGGGGTGTGCTGACATTGGTGGTGGAGGTGGAGACGCATTTGGGCAACGCCACTACGGCCTGCCACGAAGCGTGTGACTGGTGTGCCGACATGGGTGGCGGGGACGCATGTGGGCACCGCCAATGGGGCCTGTGGTGGAGCTCCCAATGGGACCACGAAACGTGTGAGGGTGTGCCGAGATGGGAGGCGGGGACGCATGTGGGCATCGCCACTGGGGCCTTCGGTGGAGCTCCCTATGGGGCAACGAAGCGTGTGACCGGTGTGCCGACATGAAGTCGGGGACGCATGTGGGCACCACCGATGGGGCCTTTGGTGGAGCTTGCTATGGGGCCACGAAGCGTGAGAGGGGTGTGCTGACATTGGTGGTGGAGGTGGAGACGCATTTGGGCAACGCCACTACGGCCTGCCACGAAGCGTGTGACTGGTGTGCCGACATGGGTGGTGGGGACGCATGTGGGCACCGCCACGAAAGCCTTCAGTGGAACTCCCTATGGGGCCACGAAACGTGTGAAGGGTGTGCCGACATAGGTGGCGGGGACGCATGTGGGCACAGCCACTACACCCTCCCTTGGAGCTCACTTTGGGATTACGAAACGTGTGAGAGGTGTGCCGAGATGGGTGGCGGGGACGCATGTGGGCACCGCCGCTACGGCCTTTGGACAAAAATCACAGTGGGGGCACGAAACGTGTGAGGTGTGTGCCGAAATGTGTGGTGGGGATGAATGTGGGCACCGCCACTGGGGCTTTCGGTGGAGCTCCCTATGGGGCCACGAAGCGTGTGAGGTGTGTGCCGAGATGGGTGGCGGGGACGCATGTGGGCACCGCCAATGGGGCCTTCGGTGGAGCTCACTATGGACCTCCGAAGCGTGTGAGGGGTGTGCCGACATGGGTGGCGGGGGCGCATGTGGGCAGCGCCACTGGGGCCTTCGGTGACGCTCCCTATGGGGCCACGAAGCATGTGACCCGTGTGCCAACATTGGTGGCGCGAACGAATGTGAACACCGCCACTGGGGCCTTCGAAGGAACTCCCTAGGAAGCCACGAAACGTGTGAGGGTGTGCCGACATGGGTGGCGGGGATGCACGTGGAAACCCCCGCTGAGGCCTTCGGTGGAACTCCCTATGGGGCAACGAAGCGTGTGAGAGGTAGGCCGAAATTGGTGTCGTGGACGCATGTGGGCACATCCACTGGAGCCTTCGGTGGAGCTACCTATAGGGCGACGAAACGTGTGAGGGGTTTGCCGACTTGGGTGGCGGGGGCGCATGTCAACCCCGCCACTACGGCCTTCGGTGGAGCTCCCGATGGGGCCACGAAACGTGTGACGCGTCGGCCGACATGGGCTGCGGGGGCGCATGTGGGTAGCGCCACGGGGGCCTTCGGTGGAACTCCCAGCGGGGCCACGTAACGTGTGAGGTGTGTGCCGACATAGGTGGCTGGGACGCCTGTAGGCACCGCCACTGGGGCTTTCGGTGGAGCACCTTATGGGGCCACGAAACGTGTGAGGGGTGGCTGGCGGGAACGCATGTAGGCACCGCCTCTGGGGCCTTCGGTGGAGCTCCAAATGGGACTACGAAACGTGTTACGGTAGGCCGATATTCGGTGCCGACTCGTTCATTTTTTGGTCCGCAGAAACCGCCCTCCCCCCACTTTCCCACTTTGGGGCGTCGCCACGGCATGCTGTGTCAAGCTACGCGTCCTCATGTCTGCACTTCCGTTTCCTTTTGATGTGTTCCAACTGCTGCTCTCGCTGAAGCGCTGGCCTCATGTTCGGGTTACCGCTCGTATGGTTTTTCAGTCCATCCTCAATAGCCCCAAAATTTAGAAAATGCCCACCCCCGAAACACCCATCGGAAGTGATTACACAGTCCGTGCCGATGTGTTAACTGTTTGGCCTGCAAAAGCCGCCCCCAAACGTTCCCACTTTGGGGCGACGTCACGCCATGCTGTGTCAGGCTACGCGTCCACATTTCCGCGCTTCCGCGCTTGGTATTTTTTGCTGTTGTTCCAACTGCTGTTCTCGCTGAAGCGCTGGCCTCATGTTCGGGCTACCGCTCGTTCCGAATCGTGCTCCCTCTGCAACACTGGTCTCATGTCCGTGCTTCCGCTCGTTCCGAATCGTGCTCCAACTGCAGCGCTGGTGTCATTATTTCCAGTGCCATGCCACGGCACAGTTTTCGGTCCTTTCGAATAGCCACCAAAATGAAAAAATTGCCTCCCGAAGAAACCATCGGAAGTGATTCCACATTCGGTGTCGATTCGTGGATGTTTTGGGGCCGCAGGACCCCGCCCCCCCTCTGGGGCGTCGCCACGCCATGCTATGCCATGCTACGCGATAATCTTCAACACCATGCTGTGCCATGTAATGCTATGGCATGCTACGACATCCGATTGTGCGAATAGAAAAAGAAATATACGCCATGGTGTGGGATGGGAGGGAGGAGTAGGACGTCAGATATGACGCGAGCGCACCTAGCTTGTCCTCCTCCTCCTCGCTTCTCCTCCTCATCTTCCTCCTCCTCAGCCTTGCTCCTCCTCATCCTTGCTCCTCCTCCTCCTCCTCCGCTTCTTCCTCCTCCAACTTGCTCCTCCTCCTCCTTCTCCTTCTTGTCCTCCTCCTCCTCCTCCCTCCCTCCCTCCCTCCCTCCCTCCCTCCCTCCCTCCCTCCCTCCCCTCCTCCCCCCTGCTGCCCCGCCAGACGAAGCAGTCCACGCCCTCGAGCTCCTGCAGCCGCCCGCGCACCACCTGAGGGCGCGGCCGTCCGCGCGGGCGCCGGCCCGCCCGGGGAGGCGGCATCAGCCGGCACCGAATCGAAGGCAGCAGGGCAGGGGAGCACACACTGCTCGAGCAGGGGACCGACCACAGAAGGGATCAACCCCCCAAGCTTCAAGAATCTCACTCGAGTCTGTGGCCAAAAAAGAAAAATACGTGTAGTGTGTAATGCTCGACGAGCTTGACATACATCTATATATATGTATATATATATATGTATACCTTTGATTGCAGGCGAATCGACGAGCATAACAATGCTGGGGCAATTAAATGCTGTAGTCGGGCACAAACAGTGGCGTACACATACTCTCTCGGAGATCCGAGCGGATTCCTCGGATCGGCGCTGGAGCCCCCTGGCGGCGCCTCCGGCGCCGCCCCCGGTGAGCTCGGCTCGCCAGGGGGGGGGGGGGGCAAGAGATTGTAGCGCGGACCTCCCCAAATTCATGCCTTCATGTTTGCTTCTCCCTCGACTGGGCAGCGAGAGGAGGAGCGGAGGCACTTTCTGAGCGTCGGCCGGTGCTGGGCGTGCCGCTCGGGCGCTCTCCTGCCCAGGAAAACGGCCTCCCCCCGATGGGTTCTCGGAGGCGGTGGTCCGCGTGCCTCTGTCTCCGATGAAGATCGCAGGGCCAAGAATCGAAGAATGGCATAAACTCGAATCGCGGGGAATGAAAGGGGGGGATAGCACAGGGTAGGGTAGAGAATCCTCCCGGCGCCGGGAGGCGCCCATGTATCGAGGAATGGGCTTAGCGGCGGGGCTGAAACCAGCTGCATGCAGCAGATTTCGTACCCCCCCTTTCCCTATCCACACCTCTCGTTTTGTCCGGCAAACATAAACCGACATGTTTTTGTTTTTGCAGCAGTTCATCTTCGAGGAAAGGGAGAAAGGCAGGATGGGGAGAAAGGGGCTCGAGCGAGGACGTGTCGAAAAGAGGCATGATCAATCGATATCGAATCAGGGGATCAAGTCGGGTCGGAACGTGCGCCGGGTCGGGTCGCGTCGGCCCTGAACCGGCAAATCAGATCGGCCCCGCCAGGGTTCGCAACAGCCCCGTGCGAGCATCGGTGTCGGATCGCTGGGACATCGATAATCCGATCGAGCTGGGGCGGGGGGGGGAGAGGCCGCGTCGGGCACGACGGACGCGGGCAGTACAGCAGGAGCTCGACCACAAGAAACCTTCCACAAGAAACCAAACCCTGAGATGCCAGGACGCCAATCGATGTTGGGTGTGGCAACGTCACCCCTTCCACAGGAGAACCATCGAAACCCAAGAGACCCAGGGCACCCTGGAGGCGAACGTTGTGTTCCTTGGCATGGGCCCCCACTGCAACGTACACGGAAAAGTCATTCCACGGAGGCCTGCGGCCGGGACCAGCCCGTTCCACAGGACGCCCGCGAGGATACGGAGACTCTGCCGAGAGCCATCCGCGCCCCGATTACGAAGAGGTGACATTGATTGGCCTGTTTTACACCACCACCACCACCAGAAGTTGGATGGGGGGAAGGAGGAGGAGGACGAGGAGGACGAGGAGGAGGAGAGGAAGGAGGGGGACCCCCTCCCCCTCCAACTTATGGTGGTGGTGGTGGAAGAGAGGCCCATCAACATGGCACTGGACTCACCCAGCACACACGAGCGCCCTCCGTGTGCCAAGGCCCCGCCCCACAAGCAAGACCCGGCTGCACAGCCGCAGCTCGTCCATCGCTCAGGTACTCCTCAGGGGCCACCCCCGCCGACGTCTTCTGCGCCGCCACATCGCTGCCCTCAGATCAAAGGGCCCATGGGGGACACAAAACAAATTGACACAAACCGCAGGATCTCCACACACACACACACATACAATCACACACACACGCACACACACATAGATATACATAAATACATATATATATACACACATATATAAATATATGTTTATATGCCATGTATGTGTCCACCCCCTCCATTCCATTTCCACATCGTTTCATGGAAATCCGCGCTTCTTTAGGACTCATATCGAGTCCTCCGCCCTCATGACGTGAAGCCACGACAGGCGCGACATCGGAGAAGACAACCTCGGGGAGCTCTGAGAACCCGGGTCTCTGGAAGATAATGTCGGAGGCCGCGGCCGCAGAAACGCTCCATAACGCTCTGCAGAGCGTGCCAGAATGCCCTCGACCGATGCATCCCGGTCCTGGCCCCGCCGGGTTGCTGTCCCCTGAGATCCGACGCTGCGAAACAATCGCGCCGTCTGGGAAAAGCTCTTCCAGAAACCTGGACTGCATCTTTCTGCGACCCGCTTCGAGCCCCAGGGCCCATCCTTGAGGGCCCCAGGGCCCGCAACGAGGCAACGTCGCCCGCCGCGCAAAGGCTGCAACGCTCGGAGTTGGAGCAATCCGGTCTTCCTCCGCGAGCCCCGCGGGGGCGAGACGAGGGCCTCCCAGGGGGCCCCGCGGAGGCGAACGCGAGGCAGGGGCAGCGGTGTGCAGGGGAACGAAGAGTGACACAAACATAAAAACTCGGAGGTCCGCTCGGACTTCTCGGATCGACGCTGGGGCCCCCTGGCGGCGCCTCCGGCGCCGCCCCTGGCGCGCTCCGCGCACCAGGGGGGGGTTGGTCCAGCGCGGATCCAAGCAATCCGCGCGGACCTTTGAGTTTTCATGTTTGTGTCAGTGTGAAGGGGGCCCTGGGAGGCACAAATGAATACACACAAATGACAGGAGTCCCGATCTTTTCCGGACCTTTTGGACTCTGGTCTTCCATCCGCGCTTCCCATACTCTTCCAAGATTTTTTCTGGAGAATCGACGATTACTTGTGCCTGTGTGTGTTTACCCCTCCTGGCAGTGCTCGTGCCCCTCGTATGGGCACCTCTTCCTCCCCCGAGGAACCCGTGGGGCTGCCGTCGCCGCCGCCGCCTGCGGACCCGCGGCGCGCCTGCGCCCCGTGCACGGCGGCGAAGTGCCGCTCGGCCGCGTCGCAGAAGTCCGCGTCGGCGTCGCACACGACCTGAGGGGCCTGCTTTCCGCCACCGCCACCATCAGTTGGAGGGGGGAGAGGAGGAGGAGGAGGAGGAGGAGGAGGAGGAGGAGGAGGAGGAGGAGGAGGAGGAGGAGGCAGGAGGAGGAGGAGGAGGAGGAGGAGGAGGAGGAGAGGAGGAGCAGGAGGAGGGGGAGCCCCTCCCGCCGCGGGGCAACCCCTGGGCGCACCTCCTCTGGGAGAGGGGATAGGAGGAGGAGGAGGAGGAGGAGGAGGAGGAGGAGGAGGAGGAGGAGAGGAGGAGGAGGAGGAGGAGGAGGAGGAGGAGGAGGAGGAGGAGGAGGAGGGAGGAGGAGAGGAGGAGGAGGAGGAGGAGCAGGAGGAGGGGTGGTGGTGGGTGGTGGTGGTGGTGGAACACTGGCCCGTCACGACCAGCTGGTGCGTCAGCGGCGCGCCGGCAGGGGGGGGCTGCCGCTCCGCGGGCGCCGCGTCGCGGCAGCCTCCGGAGGGCGCCTCCTCGCTCCCACGAGGCCGCGAGTCGCCGGGCCCTCGAGGTCATTGGCCTTCGCCTCCTCCTCGTCCTCCTCGTCCTCCTCCTCCCCCTCCTCCTCCTCCTCCTCCTCCTCCTCCTCCTCCTCCTCGTCCTCCTCGTCCTCCTCGCCCTCCGCCTCGCCGTCCTCCTCGTCCTCGTCGTCCCCCTTCGCATGGCGATCCACCCCCCGAGAGGGCGGGAGGAGGGGAGCAGGGAGAGAGGGTGAGGGAAGGATGAGGGAGGAGGATCGAGGAGTCCCACCTGCCCTTTGGCCGCGTGTGGTTTAGAGAGTTGATTGTTCCAACCTCGTTCCCCCTATTCGGGGATAGGTTCACCTCTCCCCGTACACCCTCTCCCTGGGTCTGGAGGGGGGGGGTCGCGTGGGGTTATAGACTGTCAAGCATGGCTCGACACGGCCCAACCAAGGCCCCAGATAGCCTCAGATGGCCTCCAAGATCGCGTAGGATAGCCCAGGATTGCTCACTGTAGATTTCAGCATGTCTCCAACAGGCGCCATGACCGTCCCAAGACGGCTCCAAGTGGCCACGAAGCCCACCATAGACCCCCTCAGCGAGCCCCAAACCCTTCCTTCACCTAAGAGACATACATGATCTGTGGATTCCCTCGTGTTCGCTTTCTGTGGGCCACAGAGGCCTCAGGATGGCTCCAGTATCGCCCGAGAGAGCCCCACGAGGGGCCCAATACGCCCCAAGAGCACCCAAACAGGTGACACTGCTGACTCCGAAGGGTGCGGGGAGGGAGGCGTGAGTGGCACCTTCTTCACTTTGACTTGGATCGGCGGCCTCCGAGACGGCCCCAAGAGCGCCCCCAAGAGAACCCCAATAGAGCCCAAAGAGAGCCCCAAATACTTCCAGCACTGCCCAACTGCAAAGAAACTCCCATATCGAAGGACCCGCGAAACCATGCCTGGCTCACTCCTGGGCCTGCTCAGGCTGATCCCGATATTCGGTTTTGGCGGCTGCGCCCCCTCATACAGTAGGGGCTCGACCACAAGAAACCTTCCACAAGAAATCCAACCCTGAACCCCCTGGACGTCCATTGATTTGTGGTATGGGAACGTCACAATTTCCATAGCAATAAGATCAGAACCCAAGAAACACAGGGCAGCCTGGATACAAGCAGGGTGTTTCTTGGCATGGGTCTACACTAAAGTCCCAAAGTAATTACGCGCCTAAACTTCCCTGATCGCCGCGCTTGGGCATCGATCCTGAATGGGCCGGTGGGGATGCATTTATTTTGGTCGGCGGCTCCGAGGCGGCGGGCAGGGAGCGGTAGGCCGGTGGGGATGCGCGAAGCGTCACGAATCTTAGGTCTGGCATGTCCTCCTAAGGTCAGAAATATCGTCTCCTGACTGTTGTTCTCCGGATACTTCCCCCGTGAAGGGGCACACCCGGCTTAACACTAATCAAGTCACTCGTTTGGCCCTCTGTGGCCGCCGCGACGCGCAACCATGGATTAACGATCCATGGATTTGGCGCGCGGTCGCCAAGTCCATGGATCGGGGGGGGGCCCTCTCCGAATGTGCCCGGTGCCGCCTCGTCCGGCGGCGGAACTCCGCGATGCCCCATGGAAGCGGGACCCGCGGCTGAGCCACGCCCCCTTATAGTCCATGCTTGCGATCGCCTGAATCCCGGAGGGGGCCCCCCTCCCTCTACAGGGCGGTTTTAAATACATAGGATGTTTGAAAATATAGGATGTTTGCTACATGATTGACATATGAATGAATTCGTGCATGAACTCATCGTTGATTTTGAAATTAGACCCTGCATTTTCAATACATGATCCGCACGCGGAGCATGTATTTAAAACGGCACTGTAATTTGCTTCGGGGAGCAAGGCTCCGTAGCGAATGCCCACAGCGCCCGCGCCCGCCCGGTCTCCGCGCCCTCCCGCCGCGGGGCACCCCTGGGCGCACCTCCTCTGGGAGAGGCATGGGGGGGAGAGGAGGAGGAGGAGGAGGAGGAGGAGGAGGAGGAGGAGAGGAGGAGGAGGAGGAGGAGGAGGAGGAGGAGGAGGAGGGGAGGAGGAGGAGGAGAGGAGGAGGAGGAGGGAGGGGGAGGGGGAGGGAGGGGGAGGGGGAGGGGGAGGGGGAGGGGGAGGGGAGGGGGAGGGGGAGGAGGAAGGCCTGGGCTCTGGTCGGGCATGTGCTCCTGCGGTCGGATTTTGCAAGACACAGTTCTTCCCAACTGCCCACGAATAGTCGGAACAGATTGACAAAGCGTTCCCTGACCATTTTCGAATCATTTCTGAAAATCAATCCTGCAAAAGGACGTGAACTGCAATTTTCCTCTGTGTTTGACTACAGTCAACCCGTATAGTAAGCAGGCGCGATAAGGATGCATGGGCCTCGGAGGGCCATTTCGACGCTTTTCGAGCGGGGCACGGCCAGAGAAAGTGGTCAAGGATGGGCCGAAGGGACAAGGATGCAAGGGTACTTGGGAAGGTTGCCCATTCTTCTTATGCGGGTTGACTGTACGCCTGGACCTGCACGGCTGCACGGAGGCCGTTGCCTGCGAGGCGACTACCTGTGCGCATCCGCCGCCCGGGGGACTGGCGCCACAGGGCCCCCGCGGGCGGCGGAGGCAAACAGAGTTGGGCCCCACGGGTCACGAGCATATCCACATCCGCCCCCTGCCGGCTGTCCCCGATCGTCGATCCCCCAGCCGGTGGCTATGGATAACTCCGCACCTCGGATTAGACTCCTCCTCGTCTTCTTCCTCTTCCTCCTCCTCCTCCTCCTCCTCCTCCTCCTCCTCCTCCTCCTCCTCCTCCTCCTCCCCCTCCTCATGTACCTCCTGTTCCTCCTCCTCCTCCTCCTCTTCCTCCTCCTCCTCTTCTTTGTCACTCTTGCACATCTCCTCCTGCCCTCCGCTTTTGCCTCTTGTCCTCGGCGTCCTCCTCCCCCCTCGGGTTGCCCTTCTTCTTCTCCTCCCCCTCCTCCTCCTCCTCCTCCTCCTCCTCCTCCTCCTCCTCCTCCTCCTCCTCCTCTCCTCCTCCTCCTCCTCCTCCTCCTCCTCCACATCATCATCCTTGTTCCCAGTCCCCGGTCCCGCCTCCCCGCCTCCCCTCCGCCCCTGTTCCTCCTCGTGCTCCTGCCCCTGCCAGAGCGCAAGGGGGGCAGGACAAGACGAGGCATCCCGCTTCTGCTGCCGCTCTCCGCGCCCTGCCTGAAATCGCCTCCCTCCGCGGTGCTCTCCTCGCTTCTGCCGCTCCTGCTCGGATCAGGAAATCCAGACATATTTCTTCCCCCCTCCCCTCCCCCTCCTCCTCCTCCGCCTCCTCCTCCTCCTCCTCCTCCTCCTCCTCCTCCTCCTCCTCCTCCTCCTCCTCCTCCTCCTCCTCCTCCTCCTCCATCCTCCATCCCCTCCCTCCTCCGCATCCTCCCTCTGTTTTCTCCCTCCTCCGCCTCCTCCCTCCTTTTCCCTCCGCAGAGCCGAAGGCTCCACCAGGCGGGCGCCACACGCTACGCATCTGCGGCGGGGCTCGACGACGACGACAACGGCGGCGGCGGGGCAGAGAGAGGAGAGGGGAGGACGCAAGGGCCCAGACACCGCGAGGAGCACGAGCCACGAGAACGGGCACGATTTGTACCCATACCCACTGCGTCTTGGACAGTCTGGAAAGGTGGTGGTCTTGTTTTCCACCGCCACAACCATCAGTAGGAGGGGGAGAGGGTCCTCCCCTCGTCCTCCTCCTCCTCCTCGCCCTCCTCCTCCTCCTACTTCTTTCCTTCCTCATCCTCATCCTGCACCTCCTTCCCCCCTCCCAACTTACGGTGGTGGTGGAAAACAGGCCAGCCAGAAGGGGCGCCAAATGGCCGAAGCGAAGTGAATATGGACATGGATACGCTATGGCTGGGGACCATAGCTTGATCCATATCCATTGCGCCTCTTCTCTTGCTTCCAGGTGAAGCAACCCGAAACTTCGGACGGCGGCTGACGAGGGGGGAAGTGAGAAGGAGAAGCGACACTTCTCAGAAACCTTCCGGCCTTCTGCGAAGCCCTTCTGCGTCTCCGTGTAAGGCTCAGAACACTTCTCAGACAGCAGGGGACTTCCGAGCCTTCTGAGAAGGCCCGACCTTCTTTACTTCCCGCCAGGGCTCGCTGTCGACATTGCTTCTCAGAAAGGGAGCGGGGGAACCCGAAGGATACCGATACCCCTATCTTTTCCAGATCTCTCCTGGTGTGCGTTCTGTTCTGACCAGGATTTCGAGGCGAATCCAGCGGTGGCGACGAGGGCCTCCCTGGAGGCCAAGGAAGAGGGAAAACAATGGAAAAGTAGCGGTATGGGTGCAACCAGACCTAGGACAGAAGATCCTCCAAGACCATGAGACCCTCCGCTGGCCAAACTGATGAACACTCGAAGGTGCCCCCCTCAGGATGCACAGACACATCCAACTAGAACCATCGCGGGCGCTTCGCGCGCGCTCAGGTTCTAGCCAAGGCCGGGGGCGCGCTAGAAGATCTTGGACAGCGCTATGAAGCACAGGCGCGTGACATAGTCCTGCCTCCTGAGGGCCTCTTGGGAACCTCTTGAATCTTCGTGGGGGCATCTGAAGCGCTTCTGGGGGGTTCTCCGTGCTTCCCGAAGTGGCTGTTGGAGCCCGGCGGCCCCGGCGGCGTCCCAGGAACGGTCCCAGGTTCTTGGACCGGAGGCCGCATGTAGACGTACATGAAGGTTTCTGGGGAAGCCTCTCAGAAGCCCGTTGGGGCCCTCTTGGGGGTCTCCTGGGGGCTTCCTGGGAACCTCGGGGGGCCTCTTGGAAACCTCTTGAGGGGCCTCTGAAGGCCCTTTGGGGCCTGCCGCGGGCGTCTTGGGGGCCTCTTGGGGCCTCTTGGGGGTCTCTTAGGGGCCTCTTGGGGGCCTCCTGGGGCGGAGGGGCTGGAAGGTTCAGTTGGGTTTCCCGTCTTGGGCCCCTCTTGGGGCCCTTCGGGGACGCGTTTGGGCCGTCCTGGGCGCCTCTTGGACTGTACTGGGCCCCTCTGGGGCCGTCTTGGGGCTCTCTTGTTGGCTTCGTGGGCCGTCTTGGGGCGGTCTAGGGAGAGTCTGAGGTCGTAAAGGACGGTACGAAGGACAAAAAATCGAATATGGTAAAAATGTACGTTTTACGGAGAGAAGGGGGCTAGTTTTGCTTCCCGGGGCCGTCTGGGGGGATCTCTTGGAGGGGTCTTCGGGCGTCTTGGAGGCGTCTGGGGCGGTTCGAGACGCCACTTGAGCCGCCGGAGACCGCTGGAGGTTGTCTTCAGGGTGGCTCTGGGCGGCCTTGGGCCGCCTGGACGGCCGTCTGGGCGCTCCGGGGGCCGACCGGGGGCCCGGCGGGGAGCGGGCGGGGCCCGACGTCCCCCCATTTGCCGTCGAGGCTGCGGCCCCCGGGCCCCCGGGCCTGGTGCGGCGTTTTATGTGTACAAACAAGAGGAACATGATGGTACCCTCTCCGAGCCGACCTCGATCTTCGAATTACCTCGGGCTGGCCGTACCTTTTTCTCCCCTGAGCTTTTTGGGAAGGGAGCCCAGAAGTCTAAGACGCAGTGGACCTGGATGCGAATCCAGCGGTGGCGACGAGGGCCTCCCAGGAGGCCCGAAACGGCGACATCCATGGAAGCATGTGGCGGTCTGGGCACCGTTTCCTCTCCTGAGCTGCCCGGAAGGGAGCCTGGAACTCGAAGACGCGTTCAGAGGCCTCTTAGATGGGGTCGGAGTGAGTAGATGGGGTAGGAAGATCACGTCGCATCGCGGAAGCATCGGCGATGCATGGTCGATGAACCGGCAACGTCGGCGATGCATTAGAGACGTCAGCATAGAGAAACTCGGGCTTGACATCAAGCCGCATCGCCGATGCATCGGCGATACGGTGCGACCCTCCGACCACATCTGCTCCGACCCCATCTGGGAGGCCTAGAGTTAGGTCGAGCATGTCATCCTACAGGCGCATTTTGAAAGAAACATGGCCACCAGTTTAAACATGCTCATATGTAGCCAAAAACAGTAGAATCATCGTCCCCATACAACACTTTGCTTTGACAATTGTTGGATATTCCTCCTGTACAGGGACATGCCCGACTTAAGCCAAGACGTACACCAGACACCCTCGAGCCATGACAAAATCACGACGAGAAACTTCTCGCTATTTTCTCGGCCTCGAGGGGCCCTTGCCTCGAGGGGTCCCGGGGAATGGGTCGAGACCTCTGGGGGTAAAACGAGGCCAGAGGCCAGGAAGGTAATTAAATCGGATGGGGTCGGAGTAGATGAGGTCGGAAGATCGTACCGCATTGCCAATGCATCGCCGATGCATCGCCGGTCCATCGCCGATGCATCGCATATGCATCTCCGATGCACGGGCGGTGCGTCGTCGACGTGGGCGATGCATCAGCGACGTCGGCGTGGACAAAATCTGGCTCCGCATCGAGCCGATGCGGCGATGCATCGGCGATGCGGCGCGATCCTCCGACCCCATCTGCTCCGACCCCATCTGGGAGGCCTGGCATCAAGAACCTCTGAGAGATCCTGGCTGTGCAGCTGAGACCTGGCTGACCTGGCTGCGAACCTTTGCGAACCCTTGCCTGAGGCCTGGAGGAGGAGGAGGCGGAGGAGGAGAAAGAAGAGGAGGAGGAGAAAAAGGAGGAGAAACAGGAGGAGGGGGAGCGTAAGGAGGAACAAAAAAGTGGAGGAGGAGGAGGAGAAACAGGAGGAGAAGAACAAGGAGCAGGAGGAGGAGGAGGAGGAGCCCTGGCCCTGCGAGCCTGGCCTGGCTGTGCGCCCTGGCCCCCGCAAGAGCGGGCGGGGGCGGGCGGCGCCCCTGCCGCGCGCCTGCGGCGGGCACGCCGCCGCCGCCGCCGCCGCCAGCGGCCGCGGCCGAGGCCATGCCGCGCGCCGCGCGGGCGGGCCGCAGGCGGGGCCGCGCCCCGCGTGGCCCCGGGGGGGGGGGGAGGACGTCGACGACGACGAGGAGGGAGAGGACGAGGAGGACGAGGAGGACGAGGAGGAAGAGGAGGAGGACGATGAGGAGGAGGAGGAAGGGGAGGAGGAGGAGGGGGAGGAGGACGACAACGGCTCCGAGGGCGACGACGAGGACGAGGAGGAGGACCACGAGGACGACGAGGACGGCGAGGACGAGGACGAGGACGGCTGACGAGGGCGGAGGCCCGCCATCGAGAGGATCGATGGCCAGCCTCGAGCTGATCCCTGTCCCTGAGATCGGCAAGCCCGAGAGGATGACAATCTCAGGGCTGACCCTTCAGAAGACATTCGCACGGGGGGAAGTGAGAAGGAGAAGGCCTTTTCAGAAGGCTCGAAAGTCCCCCGGCCTTCTGAGAAGTTGTCCAAGCCTTCCCCGAAGACACATAATCACATAATGCTTCGCAGAAGGCGCGGGAGCTTCTCAGAAGTCCCGCCGCCTTTTGAGGTCTTCTCCTTCTGACTTCCCCTCATCGCTCGCCGCCCACATAAAACGAGGGGACCTTGAGGATCGGCACCGAGAGGAGGGGATGCTATTCATGGGGATGGGGACATGCTTCAGGCTGGTGAGGATCGAGACGATCGAGAAGATCGGTGATCGGGGAAACAGGGATAGAGGACCGAGAGGATCGAGGGTTTAGATGGGGAGAGGGCAGCAAGGACCAGTCATAGATAGGAATGGAGGGCCGAGAGGGTCGAGACAGATACGCACGCGCACACGAAACCCAAAGGATTTCGAGGGGGCCCGTGGCCCGAGCGTGCGTGGCATGAGGGCGGCCTCGAGAGCTGGGAGCTGGGGGGGCACGCTCATCTGCGTGGCCGGGCGGGTACGTCCTCTCGGGGGCTCCAGACTGGTGAAGGTAGTCATGACCAAACATCGGGGGGATGGAGGATCGAAGATAATAGATGGCATCTGGGCGCGTCCCGCAATGGGCATGCCTCTAAGGCGCTATACGTTGCAACGGAAGGATCCCATCTCGCCTACTCGCCCCGTCTCCTCCACCTCACTCCAACGCTTCCTCCTCCGTCGTATTCCTCCTTACGTACTTTCCCTGTCCTGCTGATTCTCCTCTGCTCTTCTCCTCTTCCTCCTCCTACTCCTCCTGCTCCTCCTCCTCCTCTTCCTCCTCCATCTCCTCCTCCTCTTACTCCTCCTCCTCCTCCTCCCAATCATCTATCGTCGTCGTCCTCCTCCTCCTCCTCCTCCTCCTTCTCCCAATCATCAATCGTCGTCCTCCTCCTACTCCTCCTCCTTCTCCTCCTCCTACTCCTCCTGCTCCTCCTTCTCCTCTTCCTACTCCTGCTCCCAATCATCTGTCGTCGTCGTCCTCCTCCTCCTCCTCCTCCTCCAACTTCTCTCCACTCCCTGTTTTGTTTGCAGGGGAAATCTTGAGGGTCAAACTGTCTCGTTGGCCCCCGGTTTACAACAACAGCGGCTCCCGCCTGAGACTTTCGCACAATTTAGCCAAGACCCCGCTCCCGCCCGACACTTCCTCGCGTTTTATTCTGGAAACGCGCTCTCGCTTGGGACTTTGTTCGAATTGATTATCCCGGCGCTCTGGAGTCGCGCTCTCGCTGGAGCCTTGCTTGCAATTGACTGAAACATAGCGAGTTTGCGTTGGAATTTCTTGCAAATTACTCAAGAGCCGCGCCGCCGACACCCAGGCACCCAGGAGTCGCGCTCACGCTTAGGGCTCCCTCACAGATTACACAGGAATCGGGATCTCGCTGCCCTTCGTGGCCCTGTTCCATCCCTCCCTCTCTGCTGCTGCTCGGTGCGCAAAGGGCGCGTTGGCCCCGACAAAAACACGTGCACCTCCTCCTAATAGCTATCCCTCTCTTGCTCCACCAAATTCCACGAAGCAAGGCAGAGAACAACCAGCTCGAATCAACGTCAGGGTAGTCGTCGTCGAGGTCGGCGACGAAAGAATGAGGATGGAGGTCGATCTTGATGGAGGTCAGCTATAGCACAGAGAGCAGTGACAAGTTGTGGAAAAGAATCGCATCCACCATCAAACTCTTACAACCTCGTTTGGATCCCAGATCTTCCCGGTTACAGGCAACGGCTGAGGTAAGAGACGAGCAGGACAAGGAGCAGCTGCAGCTGGGAACGAGGAGCAGCTGGACCAGCAACAGCAGCAACTGCAGCAACTGGTTTGCGGAGGGGCAGCGCGAGGACGAAGAGGGGGTCAGCGAGAGGAAGATTGGCACTCCTGTCGCCCCAGGAAAAAAACTGCGGCCAAGAGGGAAGGGCAGGGCACGGCCTCGGGAAGAGGGCTTGTGGCTGGGAGGCAAGGGCAGCTGAGCACGTCCAGGAGGAGGCGTGTGTAGAATGCGAAGGGAGGGAGGAGACGAAGCGAAAAAGAGAAGAGAAGGGGGAGGAGGGGGAGGAGGAGGATGATGACGAGAAGGAGGCGGAGGAGGAGGAGAAGGAGAAGGAGGAGAAGGAGGAGGATGGGAAGGACGACGAGGGGGATAGGGAGGAGGGGGGGAAGGGGGGGGAGGAAGGAGGAGCGGAGAGCGGGCGGCGGAGGGAGCGCCCGACCCTAAAGGAGGAGGACAGGACGAGGAAGATGCTGCAGAACACGAGACGACTGGGGAGCAGGAGGAGGAGGCGGGGGAAGGGGGAACGAGTTAGGAGGAGGAGAAGGAGGAGGAGCGAGGATCAAGTTCGTCGAAAGGAGGACGAAGAGCCAGGGGGGGAGGGGGCGGAGGAGGAGCAGGAGGTTGAGGAGGGGGAGGAGAAGGAGGAGGAGGAGGAGAGGGGAGGGAGACGGGGGAGAGGAGGTGGAGGAGGTGATGCAAAGAAGGAGGCGAGAGGGAGAGGGACGAGGAGGACGGGCAACGGCGCCGCACGCCGTAGGTGGCACCCACGGCGCGAGGTGCCGCGGTGCGGCGCAAGGTGCCGCAGTGGCTGCAGGGCAGAAAGGCTACCCACCACGAGCCCGACGCCGTCATGTCCACCTCCTCTCGCTCTCCCCGCTCCTCCACCTCCTCATCCACGGTGCCCTGCCCCATCCACTCTGACATCCCCCTTCCACCCCCCCCCTTCTCCGCCTTCCCCCCCCCATCCTCCCCTCCCCCCCCGCCTCCTCATCCACCTCCTCCCCCATCCCCCCCCCCCGACCTCTCCTCCTCCTCCCCTCCGCCGTGCCCCCCGCAGCTACATCTCAACGTCAACACGACCACTGCCACCACCAACACTTCAGATGACTGTCGTCACCAACGCTGCGATCGCCTCCGCCCGTTCGTCTGCATTCGTGGTGTCGTTCTGCCGCTGGGCGTCGCACGTAGGCCAACTGCCCATACGGCCCGTAGTTTTGCTGTGTTCCCAGCGGCGAAGAACATGAAGAGACGAGGGGGGGAACGAGGAGGACAGAATGATGATGGGGGGGGCACAGGAAAAGGACATACAGCAATCGCAAGTGGGATGTCCTCTCGGAGTTGCCAGGGCAGATCTGGAGGGGGCGGGAACGAAGAGACACAACGCGACCACCCCCAACAGGCTGCCCTTAGATCTCCCATCGTCGTCGGTGTCGTCGTCAGCGGCGGCGGCGGCGGCGTCCGCGTCGTCCCTCTGGCTCGCGCTAGTCGTCGTCGTCGTCGTCGTCGTCGTCGTCGTCGTCGTCGTCGTCGTCGTCGTCGTCGTCGTCGTCGACGTCGTCATCGTCGCCCTCGCTCGGGGGGCGCGGGGGGCTGGGGCGGAAGGCGGGAGGGCGGGGCCGCCCGCGAGCGCCTGTGCGCGGCGGCTGGGCGGTAGACCCCGCCATGGCTAACCCGCGCCAGTGGGCCTGGCCGCGCCACTCTCCACGGGCCGTCGCTCCTGCTCCTGCTCCTCCTTGCTCCTCCTCCCTGCTCCTCCGTCCTCCTCAACTTGCTCATCGTTCTTTTTCTCCACCTCATTTGCTCATTCGTCCTCCTCCTCCTTGCTCCTTTCTCCTCCTTCCTCCTCCTCCTCCTCCTTGCTCCTTTCTCATCATCCGTTCCCCTCCCTCCTCTGGTTCTCACCTCTCCTCCTCCTCCATCACCCCCTCCCCCCCCTCCTCCTCCCTCTCCCTCTCAATTCCTTTGCCTTATAACCCTGTGCTGGCGAGAATAATCTAGCAGAGCTAATAGGAGTTCGGGGTCCAGGAAGGATCTTTTCCCCCAGGGATATCGATGATAGGATGCCTGGATTGGTCTTCAAGAGCATGCATGATGGAGCCACCATGGTCCGCCTTGAGGGCCTGTCTGGGGATGCGGGAAGAGCACAACTCCTATGATCTCCTATGGGCGGGGGAGCTCAAACGTTGAGCGTTTCGCCTGGAACATCCTTGCAACAATGGCACGTTCGCGACATTGCTTTTTACACGAACAAGTGTTTTGCTTGAGGCATCCTCGACAAGCTGATGGTTAGAACTCGGCGAATCTTCGAACACTGAAGTTTCGCTTGGGATCTC
>CAUYUJ010014256.1:247500-287500 GCA_963575745.1 Prorocentrum cordatum | reverse complement strand
CTTCCGTCTCACCGTCATCACCCTCCCGCCGATCCCCCCTCCTCCCGTGACCCTTGTCTAAACTGTTCTCACTTGTCCTGCTGTTCATCCGCGACGTTTGCCCCCCTTTCCCCCCCCCCCAATCCCTCCCCGCGCCCTTCGTCGCCCGACGCCCCCGCTTCTCCGCGTCCGAGCGGGCGGCACGATTGGGGGGGGGAAGAGGGGGAAGAGATGGGGCACGGAGGGGGCACGGAAGGGAAAAGGCTGGGGAGGGGCACGGAGCAGGGGGGGGGGAAGGGAAGGGAGCAGGCTTGGGAGGGGGAGGGCGGGAGGAGGGCATGATCAAGAGGCGAGAGAGGGGCGAAGAGGGCAGGGAGGAACAGAGGGCTGGATTCGGCGGCGCGCGAGGGGGGAGTTGAGGAGGCGGAGAAGGCCAGGTGACTTCAGAGCCTTCTGCGAAGGCCCGCCCCTTCTCGCTTCCATCCCGCGCTCGCCGCCGATGGATGGGGGGCGAGACTGGTGGAAGCATGAGAATCCATGATATCCTCCGACGTCCAAACAAAAATGCGCCATCGCTAGAATTCACGACTGGAGCCCCAGACCCCATCTTCCTGCGGCATCGAGCCGGATGGATCTGAAGGCCCGAAACGAGGCAAAACCGCCCGTCGTGAACACAGTGCATCAACAAGATCTCGGGGATGCCTGGGCATGGGAGGGCGAGGGAAATTTGAACGCCCGAAATGGGTAAGCAAAACATGTGTAAGATACCACAAAACAAAATGTTGTCCAAAACTGACAGCGACCACTGTTGGGCAGGCGGCGGCCTTCTACTATCTCAAATGGGAAACACGCCCACGGCGGCACCGACAACGAATCCGGTTCAACATGAGCAGGACCTGTCATCGGGCTTTGTACCCTTCCTTTCCGTACCCGTTGCGATAATGCGGGGAGGGATGGGGAGGAGGATGAGGATTTGGGCGGGACAGCACGGGGAGCTCCCGACGCCCATCGCCGGGGGCAAGCCAATAGGGGGGCAAGCCAAAAGGGTGGTGCGCAACTCATGGCCCGTGGCATGTGCGCGGACGGCGGGGGGGGGGGGGCAGAGGGCGTACTAAACAACAAAAGGCGCCGTGAAGTCAGGGAAGATCTGGTAGCCTTGGCGGTGATATGCGCCTTCACCTGGTCCTCCCCCTCCATTTGAGGGCAACACGCTGCGACCACTGCAACATGTATTCTTCAACACCTTGCTAACTCGTCGTCGTCGTCGTCGTCGGCGTCGTCGTCGTCGTCGTCGGCGTCGGCGTCGGCGTCGGCGTCGGCGTCGGCGTCGGCGTCGGCGTAGGCGTCGTCGTCGTCGTCGTCGGTGTCGGCGTCGGAGTCGTCGTCGTCGTGTTCCTCGTCGTGTTCGTCGTCGTCGTCGTCGTGTTCGTCGTGTTCGTCGTCGGCGTCGTCTGACCCGCACGCACGCGAGCCCGCGGATGCGACGGCGACGGCGACGGCGACGACGACGACGGCATCGACGTTCCCCGGGGGCGCACCGAAAGGTGGCTCCAGGCTGCGGCAGCGGGCTTGAGCCAGTGCCGGCTTGCGCGGGGGCACGAGCGCGCCGCGGGCGCGCGGGGGGAGTGCGGCGTGGCGGGGAGACTGGGTTTTGCGTGCTCAGCGGGAGGGCATCATGGAGTAGGTCTTTGTGTCACTGTTCCGATTCAACGGCGGTCGTCTGGAAAAGTTGGACTCGTGCATTCGGACGTTGCTTGAAGCCGTCGACGCAACGCCAACGTCATCGGAATCGGGATGCAAAGCGCTTGCGGTTTGTCATTGCAAAGCACATCACATCGCCATTCGCAGCACTGCAGATTTGTCATATTTTCGGGCTCGGGGGGCTTTGGTTGGGCTCCCGGCCAGTCAAAGGACGACTCGGGACGTAGAGCCAGTCCAGGGGAATGGGCCGAGACACCTGGGGCCCCTGTTGTGATAAGACACGACATCGGGGGTCTGGGGTGTCACGCCAAGTCGTGTGGCCGGCCATAAACATCGGGGGCGCGCAAACCTGGATTAGCGATCCATGGATTTGGTGCGCGGTCGCAAAATCCATGGATCGGGGGAAGTGCCCTCTCCAAATGCGGCCCGTGCCGCCTCGTTCGGCGGCGAAAATCCACGATATCCAATGGAAACGGGACCCATCGCTAATCCACGCCCCCTTGATCCATGTTGGCGATCGCCTGAAGAAAGGGTTTCGGTGCAGAGACGCCCCGGCTTCCCAGCCTGTAGGATGCTGGAGCGCACCTAATCATGCCGAACGCCTTCGCAGAGTCCACTTTGCCAGCGGGCACAGGGGGCGTGGGAGAAGGGGGAGAGGTTTCTTAGAAGGCGGCTGCGTCCAGCCTCAGACACCGCTTCCAAGACTGCCCGCTGTTCCAGCAGGAGCGGATGCAGATCGCGCGCGATCTTGGGCTTTCAGCGACATTGTGGCGCACCCAGCCACGGGTGACTACCAAATCGGGTTGGATCACATACCGGGCGGGCTGGACCGCTTCCCGAAGAGTTACGATGAAGGTGGCAGCTTGCCGCCTCGGCATAGCCATCCTGGCTGACCTAAGCGTTGGTGACCTGGACTAGAAGCCGCCTTCACAGTATCACAACAGTGTTAGGGATGTTGCTGTCACCACCTCACCCCACCCCAATACTAATCATGCGCTGCGCCGCTGAACTTCGGAGCTAAGTAGAGATCTGATTAATTCGATGCTGTGAGCCATCAGAGATGAGAATGAACGCCCCTTTCTCCACCAGGAGGCCTGCCGCATATACACCTGCGTAGTGATCGCACAAGCCGTGGCCAGCCCAACGAGGAGCGTGAACACTGGGCGTAACATGAGCCGCAAAACTGCACCAGGGAGGGGCGGAGGAGGGAGGACGGGGAGGTGTGGGGGCGAACACAAAAGCAGAGAAAGAAACAACTCTTGCTCCCTTCACCCCCCGGTCCCTGCCGGCCCTTGTCTGCGAATTACCTCCACGTATCTCCCGTTCCTTCTCTCTCTCTCTCTCTCTCTCCCCTCCACCTTCTCACACCTCGCTCCCGCCCCTCCTCCTGCCCCTCCCCCCTCCCTTCCTCCATCCCCCTCCTCCCTCCCCCCCCTCCCCCCTCGCACCTCCTCCCCCTCCTCCCCCCTGTTCCCTCTCCCTGTTCCCCCTCCCTCCTCCCCCTCCTCCCCCTCCCTTCCTTCATCCCCCTCCTCCCCCCTGTTCCCTCTGGCCTCGTTCTCGCATCCCGCTTCCACTTCTTCGGCCTTGCGTTCCCCTCGTTTATCTGTCGTGGAAGGGCCATGTCATCGCAACGCACGGCCAATGTTAGACTGGGCAAGGTTCTCGCGGAGGATGAACGGGGGAAGAGGGGGATGACAAGCAGCTGGGACGGAACTTAGCAGCGTCAGGAGCAAGCGCAGGGGGAAAGAGGGTTACCAGGAGGCGGCGTAACAACACATGCGAGTAGAGGAGGGGGGGGAGAACGAGGAAGAGGTTGGCCATGATAACAGGGACTGTCCCCCTTGTGGGGGGAACGACAAATCCGCCGACCCCCTTGTGGGGTCATCAGGCTGGTCATCAGGCTGCGAGAGTTAGGCTTGCTGATCCCCGCTCCAACTCCAGTTTCAAGTCCCTCATGCTGTAGCTCTACTTCCTACTTCCTACTGCAAATGGCGACCGTCCGCGCAAGAGGAAGGATCCCCAAACCGCCATTCTACCACGCCCCCCCCAGGACCAGAATTCCGTCGGGGGGGCCGTGGGACACGTGCAACTATGTAAATGCTCGCGCATAGCTCAATGTTCGTGCCCCCGAGGCCACGACCCCTTGTGAAGTACAGAATGCCCGAGCCAACGAGGGGGCGGTCCCTTGTACATGGCCATCTGTGCTCGCCCCTGACGCCACAATCCCTCGTGCATTGCGCAGCATGCGCGCCCCCGAGGCCACGAACCCTTGTAAATTCGCCGGCCCAACGGGCCAGAGGCGTGCTAAGATCTCCGGTAACTACTAACAATATTTATAGTTCGCGCGCGCGGGGCGGCCCCTGGGGGCCCCCGGACGAAAAATACCCCGGCCGATCCCCGGGAGGCAATTTTTCGCCACCACTCACGAGGATTGTGGCCTCCGAGGGGGTGGCTGCAATCGACTACCCCCTCTCCTGCCACAAGGGGCCCACAAGAGCCCCCCAAGAGGCCCCAGGGGAGCCCAAGACGCCGCCGAGGAGCCCCAAGAGACCCCCAAGAGGTCCCTAGGAGGCCTCTTGCCCCCAAGAGGCTTCAAAGAGGCCACATAGAGCGCTCGAGGGCCGGAGGAATGAGCGAAGCGATTAAATGACATCCACTTCGCGTCGCCGAAACTACTGTTCCTTGTAGATTTACAAATGCTCTCGCGCTCCGAAACCAAGACCCTTCGTAAACTCACGGCAGTCGCGTCTCCGAGGATCCGCTCCATGATAAATCATACTAGATTCGCGCCCGAGGCCACGCTCCCTTTCAAACGGCAACCTCCTCGCGCCTCCGAAGCTACGATGCCTTGTAAAAACTGTGTTCGCGTTCCCGAGGCCACGTTCATTTGCGAATTGTAACGGGTTCGCAACCCCGAAGCAACGGTCCTGTGTAAATTCTACAATACTCGCGCCCCCGGGGCCACGACCCTTTGGAAATTACACTACGCTCGCATTTTCGAAGCAACCAACCATTGTAAATTACATGGTCTCCGCGCCCCATTGGCAACGAACCCCAGCAAATCACTCACGAGTCGCGCCTCCGAAGCAACGATCCCTTGCAAAGTAGGGAATAAATCAAGAAAGGCCCGCGTCGACGCCACGATCTCGGATGAACTGCGGCGTACTCGCGCCTCCAAGGACACGATCCCCGGTAAGTTACACGATGTTCGCATCCCCGAAGCCACTGTCCTTGGCAAAAATACAATGGAAGCCAGTCCACAAGAAACCTTCCACAAGAAACCCAACCCTGAGACCCCAGGACGTCCATGAAAGTTTGGTGTGGGAACGTCACGCCTCCAATAGCCAAACCATCGAATCCCAAGAAACCCAGGGCACCCTGGAGGCAAGCAGGGTGTTTCTTGGCATGGGCCTCTCAAAGACAGTCCAAGCCGCGCGACTTTGCCCAACTTCGCATCAAGCAGCCCCGCATAGTTCCAAGGGGGCCTCCAATACACAGCGTGATCGGAATTTCGGAGAAAAACAAAACTTAACAAATCCATCTGGATCTCGGCTTCTTCTCGAAGATTACGTGCCGCCCTCGCATGAAATGCCGGAATTGCTGGACGACGGCGCACAAACATCCCAACATAACTCCTGCCTACCGCATTCTGGTAGAGAGGGCGGCAGAGGGCGAAGCCCTTACGGACAACCAAACAGACCTTTCCCGATGCCAGCAGAGGAACCAACTAACCGCAGCTGCTCCAGCCCCGGCGCCAGCAGAAAAGGGCTGCAGAAACAGCAAAAGCAGCGGCGGCCACGGCGGCAACGCCGAGGCCAACTTTGTGCGCGCGCAAGCGGGGAGATTGGCTGTCGTCGGCGGGTATCCTAAGGGCACCTCTCGGCGAACACATCGGAGCCTCTCTCTTCGTAGTCGGCCTTGGTGACCCAGAATTCCTGCGGGGTCCCAGCTGGGAGGGGCGAGAAGGCAGGAAGGGAAATTGGATGCAGGAGGGGATTCGCGTCCAAGAGGGAACACATGGCGGAAGGGGAGAAAGGGAATGATGATAAGGGAACGGTGGAACGGAGGAGGAACGCGAGGGAAGAGGACGGGAGGAGGAGGAGGAGGAGGAGGAGGAGGAGGAGGAGGAGGAGGAAAGAAGAGGAGGACGGTGGAGAAAGATGGAATGGTATGGTGGAGGTAAAGAACAGAAGAAGGGCGGGAGGGGTCAGGGGTCTGAGGGCCCGCTTCCCTCATAACGAATCCCCCCAGCCCTTTGGGCGTAGGTGATCTAACAATTTGATCTTCTTTCATAACGCCCCTTCCGGGGAGGGTACCCTGCACCTCCCCTACTAGTACCATACCCCTTCCGTCCCTGAGGTTTTGATTTTTGGGGCGCAAGGTGGCGCTCGAGCGGCGTGACGTCTGTGGTGACAAAGAGTTGGAGGTTGCTGCAAAGTGAAAATGCCCTTGAAGCTTCTCCTTGAGGTATACCTAGTCGGCACCCGTTCCAAGTATGAAGCGGGATTTCTTCACTGTGAAAGTCAGCATTGACGTATTAGGTCGTACGCGACTGTGGCCTCTCCATGAAGTATCTCCGTGTGGGTTCCCTTGCCAGGTATGAGGCGGGCCGTATGGCCCTTTTGTGGCTGGCTCTGTTGCCTCTCACTAAAACATGCTCTCATCCTCACCCTCCTCTTCCTCCTCCTTCTCCTCCGCCGTTTCCTCTTCCTCCTCCTCCTCCTCCTCCTCCTACTGCTCCTCTCTCCTTTCTCCTTGGTCCTTCCGCCTTCCTCTTTCCTCCTCCTTCTCTTCCTCCTCCTCCTCATCTTCCTCCTCTCCCTCCTGAGAGGGAACGGGAGTGGAATGAGCGCCCGCTTCCCAACGCTCAACGTCGCCGGGGGTCCTCGAAGGAGCCCAGACTCGCCAAGATGGCCGCGCCGGTCCTGAGCCGTTCCCCCTCCCTGCCCCTGCACACTCCTCATTTCTTTTCCGTAAAGAGAACTTGCCCCTGTCGTATTACTGAATATGCAGGCCTGGCCAGGCGTTTCGCCTGAAACTTCCTGGCCAACTAGGATTCTGAAGTCTGAAATATGCAGCAGCCTCAAGGATGGAGCCTGGGAGGTGTTCAACATGTGGTTTTCGACTTGGCGCCGCGCACGCTCGTTTGAAACACTTGCCGAAGCTTCAAATATGGAACGCGGGTGATTATCCAAAAGTGGCTCTTGCCTTGGCGCCGCGCACGCCCGTCGAAAACACTTGCAACAACTTCAAGGGTGGACCCCGGGTGGTTTTCAAAATGTGGTTCATGCCTCAGTGTTGAGCACGTCCATACGACCCAAACCTCACCATCCCATACATGAAATACGATTACGCACGCATCCATCCGATCCAACCCTCACAATCCGATGCAAAACAACTAAGGTATACGAGGAGGCCTGTGCGACCCTTGCCATTGCTCGGACAACCATCCTGTGTGCATGCTTCGGTTTCGTGTGTCCACCTTCCTGTGATGATCCCACATGCTCCTCGACGGTTCTCGCCGAGGAAAGATGCACACATCCGAGATATGCCGAGGGAATTGGCGATGCATCGCCGAGGGGCCCCCGATGGCACAACCGCACACTCTGAGTATCGTTTAACTGATCCCCATCCCCAGCGGCGTGGCCTGGGCCCCACTGGGCGATTTCCCCCCCTAGATGGGGATATAGGCCGTTCCCTTTGGGTTTCGAGGGGTGTGGCCCCAACTGGGGTGGCAATTTGGTGGGGCCTCGAAAGGGATGGGGATGGGGATGGGGACCGGTTAAACGATACCGACGCTCCAGGGCACTGGCGGGCTGCCAGTCGGGGCCCTCTCCGCGAGCAGCAGGCTCCTCCTCCTCCTCCTCCTCCTCCTCCTCCTCCTCCTCCTCCTCTGGGGGGGGGGGGGGGTCATGCCCTTCCCCCCGAGAGCCCACCCGCCCCTCTGGCGTCGCCCCCCGTGGGCTTCGGGCCCCAGCTCGGCTCCCCCCGGCGGCCGCGCGGGACGCGTCTCGGGCACCCCCCGGGGAGAGCTCTCGACGAGGCGCAGCTGCCGGACACCACCCCCGGGCGCCAAGCACCGGCGAGACGGCCGAGCACGTTCGGACACGACGGAGCATGTTAGGCAACGTCCTGACGTTCCCCTCGAATGTTGTCTCTGACTCACAATACCGACGACGACGACGAGACCTACCCCTCGTTCTGTGTCATTTTGCTGGCTCTTAGGGATCGACGCACATCGACGCCAATCGACGCTAGTCGGCGCTAATCCACGCTAAACCGTCGCCAAATAGACGCCAATCGACGCAACATCGACGATTTCTCATCGACCACCAATCGCTAGCGCACACACGGAATTTCGAGATCACACAGGACTCCCATGAACTGCTACCGAATCGCAGGACTGCCATGAACTGCTACCACATTTCGTAGCAAGGAAGGGTGTCACAACCCTCCCACACGAACAATTTCAGACTCCCGACCCCCACCCCCAGACAAGCCGTAAAAGGGCTGCCTTTTGTCCAGACTCCCCAGAAACCTCCAAGACGGCCCAGATCAGCCCCCTCCAACAAATCAGACCCCCCCACACTCCTCTGCTCGCAATCGCTCGGACGTCCAATGCCCATGCATGTTTCGGCTTCGTGTGCTCATTGTTTTGTTCGCAGGGTGACCAGGGATGCTCCTCGATGGTCCTCGCGGAGCAAAAATGCACACGTCCGAGCGATGCCAAAAATAAAGAACGGAACATCCCCCCCGCACTGCATCATCTCGACCGTCCGACCGACCGTGTCCTGGATGTGTCATCCGAGGTGTGCCAAATACCGTGATAAAGGGGTGTTTTGAAAGGCCTCCTGGAGAACGTCATGGTGGTGTCCTTGCCGAGGACCTGGATACACACGCAGGAAGACGTACTCACGGGTGCCCTGGATGCCCGAGACTCATTAGAAGAACAAAAAGCAACACAAAGTGTAGGGGACCAACAAAACGGCGCTCCGCGCGGATTCCTTGAATCTGCGCTGGAGCCCCCCCCCCGCCTGGCGCGCGGAACGCGCCAAGGGCGGCGCCGGATGCGCTGCCGGGGGGGCCCAGCGCGGATCCAAGACATCTGCGTGGAGCGCCCAACGTTTGTGTTTATGCAGTTATTCCTTCGACTCGTTTGGACAAGCGCGATCCACAGCGCGCGAACGAACTGCTCGCAAACGGCCTGGATTCGCCGCAGGGATCTACGATACCTTTCATCGAGGAAGACTTGTTTTTTTCGCGGACGCTTGCGAGGAGGCACTTTGCGAGCAGTGGAACGCGCTCGGTGATCACTCCGACCGTCCGACCGACTGGCGCCGCCGCGGCGAGCGCGCGGGGGCTATCCTGCCGCTTGCTGTTCTTCGATCCTGCCCACCCGCCACGAGCCACCTCTCCCTCGAACTTCCAAACTCGGCTCCAGGGCGGCCCAGCGCGGATCCGAGAAATCGGCGCAGAGCGCCAACAGTTTATAAGTTATGCCGTTGTTTTTTTCTTCGACTCATTGTAATAGGGCAGAACCTCCCCCCCCATTACAATCACCCCGACAAGCGAAGCCGTTTAGTAAACGCACAGGGAAAACATCGAACAGGGCAGGGCTCCTCAGTCAACGCGCATGGCCGTCTAATAAACGCCAATTGTAGAGGTCTGGGTGGTTTCCCTCCCGTGAATTTCGACGAGCGCGTACCACTAATTACTCGCAAAGTAACTGCTCGCAAATGGCCTGGATCCCCCGCAGGGGGATCTGCGATATGAATTGCATCAGAGCAGACAAGTATTTTTCTCGGACGTCTGCGAGGAGGCACTCTGCGAGCAGTGGAACGCGCTCGGCGAGAATTCCAGCCGTCCGACCGAATGGCGCCGCCGCGGCGCGCGCGCGGGGGCTCTCCTGCTGTCTGTTGTTCTTCGATCATGCCCACCCCCCACGGGCCACCCCCCCCTCGAACTTCCGAAACTCGGCTCCGGGTGTTTTTCCTCCCTCGACTCCCCGCCGTCCGACCGACTGGCGCCGCCGCGGCGCGCGCGCGGGGGCTCTCCAGCTGCCGAACTCCAGCGGCGCGGCGCCCGCCGGCGGCCCCGCGCTGCCCGCCGCGGCGCCGCCGCCGCTGCGCGCCCCGCCCCAGCAGCGGGGGCCGCCGTCGGCCTGGGGCCGCCGTCGGCCGGCGTGCGGTGCCCTCGCGCGGTGCCGCCGTCGGTCGGTGCCGTCGGCGTGGTCGTCGGCGCCGTCGGCGTCGACGGCACCGTCGGTGTCGTCGTCGTCGCTGCCTTCGTCGGGGCGTCGCTGTCAGCGGCGTGGTCGCCGTCGTCGCCGTGGTCGTCGTCGTGGTGGTGGTGGTCGTCGGCGTCGTCGTCGGTGCGTTCGTTGGGGCGTCGGTGTTGGCGGCGTGGTCGCCGTCGTCGCCGTGTCCGGAGGGGGATGGGGAAGGGAGAGGAGGGAGGGGGCGGTGGAGAGAGGGGGAGGAGGAGGCAGGAGGGGGCGATGGATGGGGGGGATGGGCAGGAAGAGCAGGGAGGAGGCTGGATAGACGGGGGATGAGGGGATGGGGTGAGGAGGGGAGGTCGGAATAGACCCAACACACAACCAAAAGCTGTTTCACTTCGAGGTAACGCCTGAACCCCTTTTACGCAAGAAAGCACAAGAACCCCAAAAGCTGGAAACATATATACCATCCTGGCACACCGAATAATCCAACGATGGCTAGGGCGCCAAACGAACCTGGATATCTGCTCCAAAGGTCAGCCTCCGCTGTCCTAACTGCAACCTCTTGCTTTCCTCTTCCACCACTTCCTCCCCCAGTCCACCACATCCTCTCCTCCTCCAGCACCACCTCCTCCTGCGGATCATCCGCAGCTTCTATTGCCTTTCCTCTGGTACTGTTCAATATCCCTTCTCATACTGTAAAAGAACACAGCATAAACATCCTCGGGGTTCTTGGGTCTGAGCTGGGCCTCCCTCCCTGGCGCGCTGAGCGCGCCAGGGGTGGCGCTGGAGGCGCCCCCAGGGGGCCCGGCGCAGATCCAAGAAATCCGCGCGGACCGCCAACAGTTTATATCTATGCCGTGGCTTGTTCTCCGATCCTCCAAACTTCTCTCGGGGGCTCGCAAACATGGATTGGGGGAGGTGCCCTCCCCAAAACGCGGCTGGTGCCGCATCGTTCGGCGGCGGAAATCCGCGATTTCCTATGGGAACTAGACCCGTCGCTAATCCACGCCCCCTTGATCCATGTTTGCGATCGCCGGACCAACTTCCCGACCCACCCGCCACGAGCCGCCTCCCCCTCGACCTTCTCATCTTGCCTCCTCCATGCATCCTCATCCGCCCGCCTCCGCCAGCCACGGCTCGCGCACGCCCCGCAGCTCCGCCTCGACCCGGTCCGCGAAGCCTCTCCCGGCCCAGAAGGCGCGGTCGGAGCAAGTGCCCCTCCTCCGCTTGTCGGAGGCTGTGCGAAGGCTGGCAAACAGGGCTGAACCAAAACGGTGTTTTTCGTTTGCGTTTTGTTTTCGTTTTATCTCGTTGATTTGTCTTCAATCCACCTCTACCGCAAAACGAAATCGAAACAAGAACGGCCCACGAAATCACCAAAACACCGTTTAGGTCCAGCCCTGCTGGCAAATCCGTGGCTGCTGAAACGTGCTTCCCGGAAAGAAACAAAAAACAGACTCCCGGAATAAAACTCAGCGCACTAAATAATACACGGGTTGCTTCCCGAAAGAAAGAACAATTACACTAAGGAAAAAACTTCATCAATGGATTGATTTCGCTGAGGGAGGAGATCGACCCGGAATCCGGGAGCCCGGGAACCCAAACCTGCCGAAATCGGCCAGGAACCAATAACCGAGAACCCGGAAACCCGGAACCGTTACCCCGGGAACCCAGCCTGCCACCAGAATCGGCGGGAAACGTTCGCCACATCTTTCAACTTCCGCCAGGACCCCCTTCAGTGCAAGCACTGATTGGGGAAATACTCCCGAAATGTGCAAAAATGATCAAGAGTTGCCTTGCGCTGATGTGATGTCCGATGCGCTGCGCCTTTGGGGAATGCAAGCGCTGATTGGGGAGTTTCCCAGAGCTCCGTTTTAGCAGCCATGGGTTTGCCAGCCTTCGCCTGGCTTCCGAGCTTGGCCTCCTCCTCTCCACTCGCCATCGCTCCTCGAACGTCCCCTCCCCGTGCACTTTTCGGCTTCGTGCGTGCACGTCTCCGCGAAGTGTTGGAGGCCTGGAGATAGGCACCAACACCAACACGGGGGGTTGCCTCCACAGTGGGAAGATGCTCGTAGATTTCGGTGTTGGTGGTAATATTTCGGCCACCGTGGAAGCCAGAATATTCCACCATCACCGAGATCGGGATCTTCTTCCCTGTGTGGAGGCACACCGCCGATATTGGTGTTGGTGTCACTCTCTAGGCCTGCGATTAAGTAATCCAAGATGGTCCTGGACGGTCCGCGTCGAGAACGGATGCACGCACGTCCGAGCGATGCCAAGTCCAGAGGGGCAACAGGACGGCGACCACAGAACCTCTTGGAGCTCCTCACTGGTGCGCGGAGCGCGCCAACGGCGGCGCCGGAGGCGCCGCCAAGGGGGCCCAGCGCAGGTCCAGGAAATCCGCGCGGTTGTGCCGGGCTTGTACAACTGAGCTCCAAACGTCATTCGGGGACAAGCCAACGGGGAACGCCGAGGCTGTTCCCCGAGTGGCTTGTCCCAAGCGTGTCACCGAATGTTTGCACAACGGCGTTTCCCTAATGGCTTGTCCAAGCGTGTCCACGAATTGCTTGTCGAAACAGTTTGCCCGCGAGGCTCCATTTTGCACAACGGAGCCCGAAAAATTGTATGTTTGCGCAACTGTTGCTCCTTCGATCCACTCTGTCCTCCTCTATCCGTCCCTCGTCAGGGCTGAACTTGAGAGTGGCGGAAGCGTCTGGGCTGAACTGCAAACCCTAGCTCTGTGGCCCAATGGATGAGGCATCAGTATACGGTAGGCGGGGGAGGAGGGGCAGGAGGATGAGTGCGATGCAGGGGAGGCAGGAGGAAGGAAGGGGGAGGAGGCAAGGGCCGGGGCAGTGGCAAGGAAGGGGGAGAGAGGAGATAGGAATGATGCAGTGCGTCGGAAAGGGGGCTGGATGGGGGAGGAGAGATCGACTTCAATGAGGACGAGGACGAGGAGGAAGATACAAGGAAGACAGGCAGGAACTGGGGGACTGGCTGCGTCAAGCTCGCGACGGAACGACCCTGGCGTCGGTTCCTGACACCGCCGGGAGCGTTCAATCTTGAACGTCTGGTCATTTCCGGAGCGTCAGATCGTTCAACATCGACCGATCTCTAGAGCCGCCGGCGACGTTCCAGGTTGAACGCCAGCGGCGGTGCCATCGCCGGTCGACAGGACGCGCACCTGTCGCAGGTAAAGGTGACCGCTGGTGCGCAGCTCGAGGGGGCGGGACCCCGAACGCGCGAGCAAATGCTGGGGCGGGCCCGTCGGGCCCGCACCAACAACCGCTGCGGCGAAGGGTCACTCTTACGCACAGCCGGGGGAACAGGAGGGAGGGATGACGGAGGCATCAGGACGGAGGAGGCAGGAAGGAGAGGGGAATGAAAACGTCTCCTGTCCCTCCTGGTCCTCAGCCTGCTGCTGCTTCGCCTCACCCATCGGCTTCCAGGCACAAGTGTAGCACGAGACACAGGCATGCAAATTGGAGACACACCTACCGATCTCATGATGTATCTCCAGCCCTCCAATCTGCTGAGCGTTCCCGTCAACCCCTCCGTCGGATCGAGAGCATCCTCCCGTCAATAAAATGCAACGTCGAAGCTGCTTCGGTGTCACGGGAAGGTGCGTCTCATCTTTGGCCGTCACGCATGCGACTATCATCCACTGTAGTCCGCGGTAGGCCTGAGTAATCGCGACAGGCAGCAACTGCATGTGAACAGAGAAAAACGTAGACACAAGTCATGCAACAACGGGTACGCAATGCTCAACAACGACTCGTGCTGCATCCGACAGAACAGGCCATCGAGTGGAGGTGGGGCCTGAGACAACGTACACAAATCACGAATGCAAGCATACCAAGCGACGACAACGGCGATCGTGACACCGCGCGAACAAGCTGCGACAATCACGGAGCCGATCGGAACGGCGGACGAACTCACACGAACAACGCTCGAATAGAGAACTGTATGGCGATGATTCAGACCTGGACGCGGACATTGACCGAATCATGTGCCATATGTCATGGCGGAGCCAAACAACAAGGCAAGTGGAGAAGGAAGGTAAAGAGGGGGGACGGCGGGGCGGAGAAGGGGTTCAAGGAAGAGCCAACGGGGGGGAGAGGAGGGGAGAGGGACGGAAAGGTAGAGTAAGACTGATGAAGGAACTGGCAGGAGAGAGTGAGGGGGAGGAGAGTTCGGGGTAGGAAGAGGAAGAGCACGTCAGGCGGAGCGAAAAGGGCTGCTGCCATTCATTCTCGCCTGCTCTCGTACTCCCCTCTTCCTCCTTCTCGCGGGGGAGGAGAGAAGAGTGAGCGGAGTGTGGGAGCGAGAACGATGCTCGGTGGGGAAGGAGGGACTGGGGGATGGAGGGGAAGCGGGATGGGATGAGAGAGAGAGGAGGGGGCAGTGAGAGAGAGGACGAGTGCGAAGGGGGCAAGGGAGAGGGGGAGAGAACGAAGGCGAGGGCAGAGGTAGGGGAAGGGCGGGACATTTGTTTTGTTTTCCTTTTTATGCTCCCTCCCGAAAGTCCTCTTCCTCGACTGTTCGTGTGCCAGACGCAAGAGTTCACTCATAACTCATGGGGACAGTCGTGCTGCAAACTGCACATTTCGTCTTCGATTCCGACTACCCGGGCGAGACCTCGGCGGGCACAAAGGCGCGCGTGGCGGGCGGGCGAGGCTCCATGGACGATCGATTCCAGGGGAGGCCCTGAGAAGCCCGACACACTCATGGTGAACAGGGGTCGCATGTTCTACAGCATTGCCGCGGAACAAATCCCCTCACATCCGCGCTCCTCCTCCTCCTCCTCCTCCTCCTCCTCCTCCTCCTCTTCCTCCTTCTCATCCCAGAACCGCGGCCGCGGCGGCGGCGACGACGATATCGACGGCGGCGGCGGCCGCACCGACGGCGCCGGCGGCGGCGACGACCACGACCGCGACGACCACGTCCACGTCCACGTCCGCGACCTCGACGACGACGACGACGACGACGACCACGCTGTCGACATCAACGATGATGACGGCGGCAGCGGCGACACCGACAACGGCCACGCTGGCGCCTCACCGCCGCCCACCCGCCGCACCGCCAGCGGTCGGCCGGCGCCCGCTGGGGGCGCGCAGAACAACGGCTTTACCGCCTCGCCGCGCCCGGTCGCCGCCGCCGCCGTGGTCGCCGAGGCCGCTGTCGTGGACGCAGTCGTCGTCGCCGTCGTCGAGGTCGCGGTCGTGAAAGTCGTGGTCGTGGTCATGGTCGTCGCCGTGGTCGTCGACATCGTCGTCGATGGCGTGGTCGTCGTTGCCGTTGCCTTCGCCGTCGTCCTCGTCGTCGTGGTCGCGGTGGTGGACGTGGACGTCCTCATGCTTGCAGTCGAAGTCGTCGTCGTGGTCGTGGACGCTGTCGTCGTGGCCGTCACGATCGGCAGACGACGGATGAGGAAGGAGGTCAAGGGAGGAGGAGGAGGAGGAGGAGGAGGAGGAGGAGGAATAGGAGAAGGGCCGAAGCGGGAGGGCGAGGACCGGGAGAGGAAGGAGCAGGAGGGTGGAGGAGGAGGGGGAGGGACGGCGGCTTCGTTTGTTCCTCTGTGTGGGTTCCCAGACCTCTCGACCCCCTCACCAGGGACTCTTTTTTTACTCGGGGTCGTTTTAACGGCGCCGAAGCCGACACTGGCCCCCAGGAGGCCAAACATGGCGCCGCCTCGACTTTTCCGCCGAGGCGGACCAGGGACGAAAAGGCGAAGCGAGGCAGGAGGGAAGGGCGGTTGTCACTGCATCAGGGAAACGCGTCCCGAGCATGACAACACGCACCACGGCCACGTCCACGTTCGGGGAGACGTCAGACTCGGGTACGGGGGACTCGGGTTGGCCCGATGGGACCATCATAAAAACGACGAGGCCCAATCTGAAATTTGACGCGAGCTCCCGCTGCAGACATCCCGCGAAAACTGGACCGTCCACATCCAGGACGCGCTCGTCAAAAACGCGCCGGCAAGCCCGAGTTCCGGCTTGCTGGGGCCTTGCGGTTTCCCCGACGCGTCCGCGACGCCGACGGAGACGAGGCGCGCTAACAATGCGTGCCGAAGAACGGATGAACACGCTGCGAGGTCTGGTACACCTCACGTTGAGCGGTGCTGCGGCCTCTCCCGGAGCACGAGCCTCCCCATCCGCCCCCTGCTGGCCATCGCTCGGACGTCCATTCCCTGTGCTTTTTTCGGTGTCGTGCGTGGTTTTTTGCCAAATGATCAAGGATGCTCCTCGATGGCCCTCGCCGAGAAAAACTGCACACGTCCGAGCGATGCCAGGCCTGGAGCAGCAGCCGGACATTTCGAGCTTCTAAGCCTCGTGCCCTCTCTCCCCGAACCTCGTCAGCGCCACCGGCAAGGAAGAGGGCGGCGGATGCAGACGCGTCCCGCAGCTAAGATCAAGGTCGGGCATGCCCCCCTACAGAGGGATGGTGGACAAGCAATTGAAAATACTCAACAAATACTCCCAAATGATCAACATATTTTAAAACATGCCCCCGTATTATTTTTTGACTATGATTGAAGATTCCTCCTGTAGAGGGACGCGCCCGACTTAAGGCTAAGACGCTGCAAGCGTCGCGGCTCAGAGACCCCGGGAAAGGCAGCAGGCAGACGGGCGGGCGGGCGGCCAGGCGGCGCGCGGTGACTGGCACGCCGAGTGGATATAGACTCCCTGCGCAAGGAAAGATGTCCCGAGCAGGATGCAGGACAGGTGGGAGGTATCCGGGAATTCGGGCCCCTGACGCAATCAGTCAGAGCCAGCACCTCACTTACACAGAGCCTGTGGCCTCAAGACCCTGCCGAAGAGGCCCAACTACACACGCCCCTCAGCAATGCTGGGGCACGGGCCACACAGCCTGGCACCGCTCAAGGAAACGAGGAAGGCTCACGAAGACAACGATGCGGGCAAGACGCGTATCCATATCCAATGTGTATTGGAGTTTCGGGCTCCCTTTCCCAAAAACACGCCAAGCGCAGATGACATGGATCAACATCTGGCCCCTGAAGGCTACATCTTTATTCATATCCACTGCGCCTCGGCCTCTGTTTGATGTTGTCGTCGTCCCGCCCGCGACCCATCCGCGACCCACCCGCGACCGGCCCGCGACCCACCCGCGACCCGCCCGCGACCCACCCGCGACCTTCCCGCGGGACCCAGCCCCCGTGCCCGCCCCCTGCGGGGTGCTGCATCCAATCCTGCTTGCAGGCGGGGGAAGGCGGCGGAGGCTGGCAACAGGCCTGGGCGGCCAGGTCGAGGCCGGTGCCGTCGGGCAGCGACACCTTCGCCGCGCCCTCCGGCGACGGGCGGGGGCGACCGCTTCGCCTCTCCTCCGCCCCCCCCCGCTCGGTGCTGCGCCTTCCCTGGCCCTTCGCCGCCCTACTAGTACCCCCTCCCTCGTGCTCGTGCCTCTGGCCGTCCCCAGCACCCGCCGTGCCAGCACACCCGCCGTACTGGTACCTCCTCCCTGGCCCTCGTGCCCCCTTCGGCAGCACCTCGCCCAGAACCTCCCCCCCGTCTCCCCCCCCCCCCCTCGTGCTCGTCCTTGCCCGCCTCGGCCTCGTGGCCATCCCGCCGCCGCCCTGTTTTGCTCGCTCACCCGTCGAGTCGGAGGCCTCCGCGGTTTGCTTGACCCACCCCTCCGCAGTGTGCTCTTGCTCCTCCTCTTCCCCCGCCACCTCCTCCCTCGTCCTCCGCCACATCCTTGTTCGCCTCGCCCCTCCTCCCTCCCCCTCTCCCTGCTACTGCTGCTTCTCTCCTCCAAGGCGGGCGGAGGCAGCCGATGTGATGGAGGACGGAAGGGGTAGAGGACGTGGCACGAGGGTGAGCTGGGGCAACCGATGAGGACGAGGTCATGCTCCTCGTAATGCTGCCCCCTTCTTTTCGCGAGGACGCTACTCGATGAAGCACGCCTATCTCTTGCAATGTTTAGCTGAAGAACTGGGCACTGACGGGTGGGCGATGCCAACGAGAGACCTCACCGACACGGCGTTCTGGAACCATCGTTGCGCGACTGGCTCTGGGGCTCGCTTTGGCCCCTACATGGTCCTGCCATTCCCCATTATCCCCTCACCTCCTCTGTCTGCTTCCTAACCAGATTTTTCCCCACTCTGCCCATGCACATCCTCCGCCTTCCCTGATCCTCTTCCTACGTCCCAGATCCTTACCTATAGGCCTATAGGTCCTCCTGGTAGCACCGCCAGGCGTGTCGTTCGGGCTGGCATGGTGTTCCGCCTGGGACAGCCTCACAACTTATACAGTGGAGGCTAGTCCACAAGAAACCTTCCACAACAAATCCAACCCTGAGACCCCAGGACGTCCGTCGATTTTTGGTGTGGGAACGTCACGCTTTCCATAGCAGAACCATCGAAACCTAAGAAACCCAGGGCACCCTGGAGGCAAGCAGGGTGTTTCTTGGCATTGTTCCCCACTGTATGTTTGAAGCTTGATATGTCGAGTCACTGCGCGGAGTGCGGGTAAGAAGTTTTCAACATGGGGCGTTCGTCTTGGCGCCGCGCGCACTCGCGTGACCATGATCCAACGGTTGCCCCCATGTTGGGCGTGCAATCATCAGAATGGGGATCTCCCACTGGCTACACGGATCTAAGGCGGCTCCTTGCCAAGATGGGACTCTCGTCAAAGATTTCCCCAGCTTGCTGCCCGAAGCACAGCACTGAACAACAGTTGCACGGATGGAAACGGGCCCTTCCCAAAATTGGGCGGGCGCTCCCTGGAGCATTCATTGTCATGGCCAGCGTCCTGAAATTGCGCAATTGCTTCATGGGGGAATGTCTATTCAAGGCGGGGCTGTTCCTGGGCACGCCACTGAGCTGCATGGCCCCGCATGTTCGCGCTCCTTGTAAGTCGCATGATGGAAGGGCAACTTCTTTCGAAACGGGGCTTCCGCCTGACGCGCTGGCCCATCCCATGGGGCGCTCGTCCACCCCTCCCCCTCACCCTCCCCCCTCCCCCCCGCCCGTCCTCCTCCTTCCTCCTTTCGCCCCCACCTCCCGACACCCGCTCTCACCACCCCCCTCCACCTCCTCCTCTTGATCAGTGGTTCCAATATGGGTTCCTAGGGGATGGGGCCCTAAAGATGAGGTGTCTCACCCAATGTGCGTACATCCACCCTTGGATCCCTTCCTATCCGCAGGACCCCATCCCTCAGGACCACATCTATGAACCACCGACCTGAGTCGACGTCTCCGAATGGTGTGGTTTGCAAAGGGTGTGGTCTGCAACCAGCACCCTGCCCTGGGAGGCACCCTGAGAGGCGGGCGAGGACCTCGACAGAGCTCTCCACCGCGCCAAGGAGGCCCAACGAAGACAGCGTCGTGCTACCCAGGCCCCATCGGTCCCAATCGCAAAGCACACCCCGGCGTACGGCAAGTCCGTGTCGTGTCGACCCCGGCGCTGGTCTCTGACACCATGGGGATCGTTCGCCTTTGAATGACTGGCCGCTTCCGGAACGTCAGACCGCTCACCATCCGCGGATTCTGGAACGCCGAACGGGGGAGAGGAGGAGGAGGGGGGAGGAGGAGGCGGGAGGGAGGAGGGGGGAGGGGGGAGGAGGAGGAGGAGGAGGAGGAGGAGGAGGAGGAGGAGGGAGGAGGAGGAGGAGGAGGAGGAGGAGGAGGAGGAGGAGGAGGAGGAGGAGGAGGAGGAGGAGGAGGAGGAGGAGGAGGGCGCTGGCGGCGCTCCTCGTGGAGCGCCGACGGCGGGGCCGCCGCCGGTCGACACGACACGAGCCTGCCGTTAACCATGCCCTCTGTCTTAGGTCGGGCCTGCCCCCCTACGTACAGGATGATGTTGGGCGGAGAATGAAAAATACTCCAAAAGCCCCTCCCCAATGGGCAAAAGCAGTTACAAAAAAATCGTCCCCAGGATATCTGTTCTTACTGCTTTTGCGCATTCCCCTTGTGGAGGGACAGGCCCGACTTACCCTTTATGGTCGCGGACCTTCGGGGATCTTCTGACCCAGGTCGATCCAGACCAGGGTCAGCAGGATACCAAAAAACTGCAATGCAGAGAAACAAATTGCAACGCAAGTCTTCGCAAACCCAGGTCAACCAATGTGCGCGGCCGCCTCGCGGCCACGAGCGGCTCGCTGAACCGGGTCAGCCAGAGGGGGTCTTCCCAGGAGCCTGCAGGATCCGGTGCCCTGGCTGACCCCCGTTTGCACTGAACCCCCGTCTCGAGGCTCCCGAGACCTGCGGCCCTCCATCCCCCCGCGGCCGTGGCCGCGGCCGCGCCTCCCGGACACGCCGCGCCGCCGCGAGGCGCGCCGCTGGCGGCGCGCCCGCGCCTGCGGAGCTGGCAGCGGCCCCGGGTGTTGCGCGCACAGCACCGCTCGCGGGGAGCGGGCCAGAATCATGCTCAGGATCATCATGACCATCATGGGCATCATGATACTCATGATCAGCATGAACATCATCATCATCATCATCATCATCATCATCATCATCATCATCATCATCATCATCATAATCATCATCATCATCACCATCACCAGTATCATCATCATAATCATCATCATCCTCATCATCATCATCATCATCATCAGCATCGTCATCAGTATCGTCATCATCATCACAAACACCATCATCACCACCATCATCATCACCGCCATCATCATCACCAGCACAGTCGCCATTGCAACTTTCAACAGTATCATCAGCAACACCATCATAATCATCTGCATCACCATTATCATCATCATTCTCATCATCATCACCATCATCAGCATCATTATCATCGTCGTTTGTATCACCATCATGAGCACGTTCATGTTCATCATCCTCATCATCCTCACCATCACCATCATCCTCAGGATCACCACCGTCGTCATCATCATCGTCCTCATCCTCATCACCGCCACAATCACCGTCATCCTCATAGTTATCGTTGTCGTCATCATCAAGAGCTGCACCAGCATCAGCATCAGAAACAACATCCGAATCAACATCAACTTCAACATCAACATCATCATCACCATCACCATCACCGTCACCGTCACCATCATCACCATCACCACCACCATCACAATCACCATAACCATAACCGTCACCACCATTACTCGAATCAACAAGATGATGGTGATGACCATCATCATCATCATCACAATCATCAGTATCATCATCATCGGCATCGTCATCATGACCGTCATCATCATAATCGGCATCATCGTCGTCATCGTCACCGTCATCGTAATCATGATCATCAGGTTCATCATCCTCAGCATCAGCATCAACATCATCACCATCGTCATTGTCGCCATCAGCAGTAGAATCAGCATCCTCATCGTCGTCATCACATCAGTATCAGCATCGTCACCAGCATCATCATCATCACCACCAACATCATCATCATCACCAACATCATCATCATTATCATTAGCATCATCACCATCACAATCATCATCATCAGCATCAGCATCATCATCATCATTATCATCATCACCATCATCATCATCATCATCATCATCATCATCATCATCTTCAATATCATCATTACCATCTTCATCATCCTTACCGCCATCGTCATCGTCATCATCAGCATCAGCATTGGCAACAACAGCATCAACATCATCATCACCATCACCATCACCGTCACCGTCACCATCATCACCATCACCACCACCATCACAATCACCATAACCATAACCGTCACCACCATTACTCGAATCAACACGATGATGGTGATGACCATCATCACCATCATCACAATCATCAGTATCATCATCATCGGCATCGTCATCATGACCGTCATCATCATAATCGGCATCATCGTCGTCATCGTCACCGTCATCGTAATCATGATCATCAGGTTCATCATCCTCAGCATCAGCATCAACATCATCATCATCGTCATTCTCGCCATCAGCAAAATAATCAGCATCCTCATCGTCGTCATCACATCAGTATCAGCATCGTCACCAGCATCATCATCATCACCACCAACATCATCATCATCATCATCACCAACATCATCATCATCATTATCATCATCATCACCATCATCATCATCAGCATCAGCATCAGCATCATCATCATCTTCATTATCATCATTACCATCTTCATCATCCTTACCGCCATCGTCATCGTCATCATCAGCATCAGCATCGGCAACAACAGCATCAACATCATCACCACCACCACCATCATCATCATCGGCATCATCGCCACGATCATCAACCAGCGCTCGTCGTCTCATCCAGGGCCGCGGGTGGACATTGAGACGCTAGGGAGCCTCCTCAAAACGTTTCTGGGCCTCCGAGGGGGTTCGTGTTCGGCTCGTATGGGCGGTCTTGGTGCTCTCGTGAAGCTATTTGGGGCAAGCAAACGCCACATTCCTATAACATCCCCAAATCCCACAGAATCCAACGGACCTATAGCAGCTACGCTCGGCTTCAGAAACAATACTTGGTAACATCAGGGCCTATGCGGATGGAATTGGAATCAACACATGGACTGGCTTGCGGATCTGTGGGTGCTCTTTTGGGACGTCTGAGTGTTCCCCAACCGTCTCGGGCTCATGTTGGGGCGTTCTGAAGCTGTCCGGGGCTTTCTTCGGGCATGGCGGCGCCGTCTGTGGGCCCTCCGACACAACTGCCCTCAAGAAAACAACATCGCAGCTAACTCACAACCGCTTGCCTTGTTCTGGAGACTCTGACTGCCTGTGAACTCTCTCGGGACTCCTTTCGGCTACACGCAGGAGTGACCCTGGGTAAGAGTGACCTTTGGTGAGCGACTTTTTGGGGGTCGCGGGGCGACCAAACCTGGGCGCGCAAGCAGCTGCTACTGCCTCGGTTTCGGCCATTTGGGGACCCATCTGTGCCCGCACCATAGATCACTCCGGCGAAAGGTCACTCTTACGCCTAGCCGATCCTTGGACCGTCTCGGTGGCCTCCCCGGGCCGTCCTGGGTCCTCTGTTGGCGCGCGAGCCTCCCGCCGAGGAGCAGGGCGCGGGCGGTAGCCGAACCCCTGCTGCCCCGACGGGGCCCTCAGTCGCGGCTCGGGTGCCCAAGCGCTGGCAGCACGTCCACGCGGGCTGGGAGCGGCCGCTGCGAGACAGGTCATTTCAAGGGGCCCAAGGACACACACATAAATACACACAAAGAACATGATTCCCCATATTTCCCCAATATGTTATGGGTTTTTGTCTTCCCCCCCACTTCTCATGTTTTCCAATATTTTCTTGGGGATCGACGATTAATGTGGCTGTGTTTTTTCCCCCTCCTGGTCATTGCTCTGGTCAAGCAGCTCACTTGCCCGCTGTCCCTCTGTCTGGGGGGCCGCATGCGAACCCTACCCCTACCTCCCAGATGTCTGAAAGGGAGGGTGGGGTTCACTTCGCTCGGCTCCCGAACGAAGTGAACCCCGCCCTCCTCCCCAGAAATCGTGGGGGGCAAGGGTAGGGTTCGCATGTGGCCCCCTAGTGCAGCGAGCGCGCATATGAATCAATCATTGCAGGCCCGACTGCACTCTCAGAGTCTGGCAGTCGGCCCCTGAAGTGAGACTCGTCGTGATGGGATTGCCTGCCTGGGCGCGAACGGCCGCCGGGCGGGGCGAACCTCCGAACTCTCCTAGCGAACGAGCAGGAGGGGGCTGAGCAGGATGAGAGGGAGTGGAAGAAAGAGGGGAGCGGCGAGTGGGGCCACGGCTGCCGTTGTCAAAGGCGACGTCGCGCATCTCGGGCTGTGGACAAGCAGGTCGCTCGAACGGACCGCGACCTGCAATCTTTGGCCATCTGCCTCGCGCCAGGCGCGCCTGGCAGCCGCTCGGCTCGGCAATGTTTTATTCACGTGGTGCAAGCCGAGTCCCCGGGGAGCTTTTGGCCCGACGCACAGCCGCACAGGGAAACGCAGCGCCAGCTGCGGACATCTGCTCATGCAGGCCGCTCGCCTGGACAGCGATCCACAAGCTTTGGCAGTCCTCTTGAACCAAATTGGAAACCTCTTGAGCGCCCACTAAGCACCCACCCCTGACCGCGTCTCGCGGCCGGGGGAGGCGATTCGGGACACCCGGCTGCCCGCCCGCTGCCACTTCCTCCCTCCTCCCTCCCCCTCTCGCTCCTCTTCGTATTACTCCCCCCGGCATTCGTGCTTTGCGTCCTGCCTGCCCCTCTCGTCTTGCACATGATGCTCTGCATCCCTGTCCCCTTACGACTGCCTCTTCCTTCCTAATGCGACTCCTCCTCCTTTTTCTGTTCCTCCTCCTCCTCCTCCTCCTCCTCGTCCTCCTCCCCGTCCCTCGAATTTCTTTCCCCCTCTTCCTACAGAGGGCAATAGCCCGAGGGCACCAACCGCCAGCGACGGCGAATCGCAGCAAGCAAAAGCCGCGAGAATTAGGAATGTTGACGGCGAGTAGGGCGTCCGACGCCCAGTGCCGCATCCCGGCCTGGGTCCGAATCGACACTCCCGGGAGCCTCTCAGGGAGTTCTGTGCAGGAGGGCGTGCACGTGAGGCCCCTATGGCGCCAGTGGGCATCGCCGAGGGAGGCATCTAGCTCGGAAGCGATGTCCCCGGAAAAGCTGCTCCAAGAACGACATGGAAGGTCTAGCCGCGTGGCCTCCGCGAGGCTTCTGGTGGCTCTTGGGAAGCCTCAGGAGCCTATTCTTAGCATTTCGGGGGCCACTCTGACGCGAATTCGTACGACGATGATTCGATAGCGGCGGCGGCGGCGGCGACGACGACCACGGACAACGATGACGACGACGGGCGCGACGATTCGACGACGACGATAACGACGACGATGCAGCGGCGGCGGCGGCGACGACGACAACAGACGGCGGGCGCAACGATTCGACGACGACGACGACGACGACGACGGCGGCGGCGGCGACGGCGGCGACGGCAGAGGCGTCGGCGACGACGGGCGACGGGCGCGACGGGCGCCAGACGACGACCTCGGCGGCGGCGGCGATCGAGGACCAAGACGAGGACGCCAAGGGCGGCGTCGACGACGACGGCGGCGCGCCTCCCACCTCCGCGCCGACGGCCTCCAGCCGCTCCAGCAGGCGCGCGTCGAGGAGGTCGCCGCCCACCGCGCAGTCCTCCCCGCACAGGGGGCGCTTCGCGCCCAGTCGCCCGCGTCGCCGTCGGCGTCGCCGTTCGGCGGTGCCGTCGGCCTCGTCGTCGGCGTCGGCGCCGTCGGCGGCATCGTCGTCTTCGTCGTCGTCGTCGTCGTCTTCGTCGTCTTCGTCGTCGTCGGCGTCATCGTCGGTGTCGTCGGCGCCGTCGTCGGCGGCGTCTTCGGCGGCGCTGGTACTGCACTCGGCCACGAGGGCAGCGAGATCGCGCCAGGGCACCTCGCGCTGCCTGGCGTGGGCTCGAGGCAGCATGCGTTCTCCGCCTGAGGCAGGCTGTGCGGGCGAGCGCAGACGAAGGAAACACCCAAGATGAGTAGCCAAAAATAGACCCCTAACCCTTCGGAAGGGGACCTAAGCTAGGAGGGCCAGGAGCATCAGGGATGGAGGGGTCTTTCCCTGCAGATGTCTCGAACCAAACCGCCCATGTGTATCAGCCCTGATGCGAAAGCGGGGACCCCAGTGAGGTCACGCCTTCGTCGTATTATCAGGGTCAGGGGTTATCCAGTCCTCGATGAGCAAAGCGGCGCGCCAGCGACTGGCGCAACAAAAACACATGCCGCGCGGCGACGTTGGTACCGCGCCGCCAGCCCCAACGACGCGGCCGATCATGCCGCACACAGTCGTGGCTCACGCGCGGGACGGCAGCGGCCACGAGCGCCAGGGAGAGATCCCGCCAGATACGCCAGGGGAGGAGGCGCGCAGGGCCATGGCGTCGACGACGTGAGAAAAAAACGGCGACATCAAGACGGCCCAGCCCCGAGTCGTCATCAAGGCAATGCTCGAACCATGAGACGAGCTCCGGGGTATATTTCGCGGGACAACGGCACGAGCACACACACAAGCAGTTTGGCCAGTTGCTAGGGGCATGGTGAGTGGGGTCCGATGGTGCAATGCTGCAACAGATCGCAATGCGGCAAAACAATCATGGCGGTGGCGGGGCAACTGCAGGGCGGAATTCCATTGAATGAGCCCGCGCCCAACGCCAGCAAACATGTACCTTCCAGGTACTGTGGGCGCTTTCATATGGCATTGTGAAGCGCAACCCCGAGCGTGTAGCTCACCCTCCTGAGCTCGCGCTCTGCTGTGGAGTATGCCGCTTGGCGAGGGGGCGCTCCCATCCTGGCTGGGTATGTACACGCCCCCCACCCTTCCCCGCTGATTGCCAATCCCCCCCCCTCATGCCGCTGCTGCTGCTGATGATCCGTCCCCCGTTCACTTCCGTGTCCTCCTCCTGCTCCTCCTCCTCCTCCTCCTTCTCCTCTTCCTGCTCCTCCTCCTCCTCCTCTTCCTCCTCCCTTGCATCTCCCCTCATACCCTCTTCTGCATCCTCCTCCGCCTTTTTCTCCTCATTCTCTTCCGCCTCATCCTTCCTATTCCTCTCACCCATGTGGAAGGAGAGGGACGTGGAGGAACTGGCTTGAAACAAGAAGACCTAACACTACTTCACGGCGGCGCCCAGACCTAATGATTTAGCTTGTGCATCTTCCATTATCCGAGACAGGGGGCCGGCGGCATGGGGCGAAACCCTTACGGATAATATGAGCAATACCGCTAGTACTACATGCCCACACAAAAAACACGGGCAGCTCCCTTGAAACCTTGCCAGAAACCGTGCCATCGTCACAACAACTACCAATCCCTGTGGAAACGCGCTGCATTCAAGTAGCGGGTGTACAGAACCAACGACAACCTCGCGTATCCCAACCCTTCTCCTCGCGAGTTGACTATTCAAATGCATGCTCCAAGCTCCATGCAAAAAGACCACGTTGCGTGGACAATCTGCTCCGCTGCTCCGCTGCTCCGCTGGACCTCCCAGGAACACACGACAATGGCAACAATTGCACACTTCGCAGCCCCCCAGGGAGACGCTGGGTCTCGACTGGGTCTGCGTGCTCCCCACTACGCGCGGGCTCCCGGGAACCCGAAAGTGGCGACACTTGCGCAGCCGTGGGGTCTCGGCTGGGTCTGCGTACTCCCCCACTCCGCTGGACCTCCCAGAAGCCTACGAAAACGGCGACAATTGCGCGCCTCGCTGCCCAACTGCCCCCCAGGGAGCCGTGAAGTCTCGGCTGGGTGTGCGTACCCTCCTACTCGTCCATGCCTCCCAGGAGCACACGGAAAATGCGGCACTTACTAAGTTCTCAGCTTCCCGAAAAGTCAGGACGACGGAGGACGAGAGAGGCAAGAGGCTAAGAGAAGGAGGGACCAGGAAGGGGAGGTGTTTGGAGACAACATTGCTCGATTCAAAACGAGAGCCTAACACAGAAGGGCGCGAAAAGAAGATTAAGGTAGCGACAGGGCGGCCAGGAAGCATCACAACCACACATGCCCTCCATTCTTCACGCACGACGCGCCGATGGCGTCAATCTCGAATGACGAAGCATTTCTGGCCCCGCCCCAATTCCCGCGGGACCGTGGTTCCCGACCAAGTTGCGAGCCGCACAAATTACGATACCACTGCCGGATGTTGATCACTCCACGAAAGGTCCTTGTGGTCCCGGGGTTGGGCCCGAAACGGTGGGTATGAATCTGTCCATCGATAAAGGTATAGTCCATTCAAGATCCCCCGATTCGCGGACCCAAAGCGAATCTTGTCTTACTGTACACGGGTGGGGCGGGTGACGTGGACGTAGAGGAAGGTGTTAACGGAGGGGCGGGAAGGCGGGCGGGCGGCTCGCGGGCGGGCGGCGGGCAGGTCAGGATTTGAGTCGACTCCCTAAGGATTCTCTCTTGCAGCGGGAGCCTGTTGAGTACTGGGTGTTGTCTTGGAGACAAGAGATGTTGAGTGCAAGGCGTTGTCTTGGATACGGAGCCTGTTGCGTACAATGCGGTACTACATGCAACACGAAAGGCGGGCGGGCGGGCGGGCGGGCGGCGGGCGGGCGGGTTGGGATGTTAATAGGCTCCTGAAGGGTTCGCTATTGCAGCGGGAGCCTTTTGGGTACTGGGTGTTGTTACGGAGACGGAGGCTGTCGACTACAAGGTGTGGAGACAGAAGCTGTTGAGTACAGGGTTGCGCATGCTATACGGAAGGCGGACGGGCGGGCGGAGAGCGGGCGGGCGGGCGGGCGGTGGACTTGCGGATCGGGATTTGAATCGACTCCTTACGGGTTATCTCTTGAAGCGGGAGCCTGTTGAATACTGGGTCTTGTCTTGGAGATGGAAGCTGATGACTGCAGGGTGTTGCCTTGGAGACGGAGGCTGGCCCCTCAAGATTCATGGAGCTTGAAACGGACGGGTCATTCGAGGACCCGCACGTGAACGTGGATATTACGCAAACTGCGTGGGGGGTTCTTGAATAGACGATACCCGTATAAAGTTGATGTGCAAAGGCATGTGTGTATGTACATGTATGTGTACACATACAGACACATGCATATGTGTAGGTTTGTGTGTATGTGCATATGCATATGCATGTGTACATTACATATCCAAAGGCATACATTCCAGACGACATACATGGTATACCAGGTCTCACAGATTTCTGCCTAGCCAATGCACCTATATACATAGATACAGTATCATATATATAGTACATGGATACAAATACATATGCACCTATATACCTTGTCCTCCTCCTCCTCTCGCTACCCAGACTTCCAACGTCGTTGCACCTCTTCCTCCTCCTCTTCCTCCTTCTCCTCTCTCCCCAGAATTCTCACGTGGATACCTGGAGGTCTGGATTTACTTCCCGGGGCTGGGTACCCCGAAGTTCTTCGTTGACGGCCCCTGGGCCCTGTGAGTGCCCCCAGAAGTCCCAACTTGGATCAATCCTCCGTCGCCCCTCTTAGCAAAGCGATGACGTCGTCGTCGTCATTCCTGTACATTCATCGAACTGGCTTTGTCAATCCGCGCTCCAAAAAGTCCCGACCGTTTCCTTGGGGTCAGTTCGGCGCCCCGATCCATTTCTGATGGCCTTGGGGCTACACGATGGCCCCAGAGGCCGAAATCAAGGAAACACGCCCGGATTGAATGACAGCAAAGATGAAGACGCGGGTCGAGGAGTAGCATGTCGAGACACAGTTATGAACACCAAAGTGATTTGTTCCAACGAATCGTGGCCAACCAGACCAGTGGTGCAGCTGGCATTGAAGCGATAACACTATTCCTGTGATAAGTGGTGAAGAAGTCTCAGGCCAAATGGCTGCTGGACCAGGCGTCCCCGAAAAATTGACATTCAGCCACACCTAGCGGCCGCTACTGGCTCCGAGAAATACCATTTAGTGGCACTTAGTGGCCGCTAGCGGCTCCGAGAATTACCATTCAGTGGCACTTAGTTGCCGTTAGTGGCTCCGAGAATTGAAGTGCCATTTAGCGGCACTTAATAGCCCGAGATCTACTATTTAGTTGCACTTAGTGGCCGTTTGTGGTTCCAAGAACTACAATTTAGAGGCACTTAGTGGCCGTGCAGCCCCATTTGGGCCACGGGCATGTCAATCAGGGCTCGGGGTCGCCGACCTCCGTGAAACCACGGGCGCGTGGGTGAGACCGCCCGCCCCATCGGGACCGCAAGCGTTCGTGCCGCTAAGTGCGGCCATCTTCAACAAAAATACCAATTCGAAGACATTCTACAATTCCCCAACTCGGCCACATAATCGAACCATTACTGGAACCCTTCTGCGAAACGCCATTGGGGAAACGGCAACATCGTGTGAAATCACGACGGGAACGGAACACCAGACCCCACTTTCCCGCTGCTCCTTTCAAATCCCCGGCCCCGAAGCAACGCAAAACATCGCCGGCTGTAACAACAAAAAACACCAGGACCCCTGGGAAGGAAGCTCCCCCCGCGAGGGGCGTCGTGTGAATCTTGCGGAAATGCCGTCCGCCGAAATGGCATTAGGAAATCGTATCGTCGACGATGTGAGTTCTTGCCCCAGCTCCCGTTGAAGCGGCCAGCCACAAGGGGGGGGGGTCCAGCACGCGCTCTGGCGCCACCCAGCCCTCCGCAACCACCGCGCAGCAGCTGTGGGAGGCGCCCACGTCCAAAACCACGGCTGTGGTGTGGCCTGCAGCGTCCCCCCCCCCCTCCCGTCCCCGCGGGGCGCCGCTCGGGGAGGACGCAAGAGATCTTTGAGCATGTGACGATCGTTATGAATTCAGGCTCTGGTGCGATCGATGTGTACACGATTTACCGCAGGTGGCATGGGCGGAATCGCAGCAGCGCTTCCCGACCTCCGCAGCCATCGAGCGACGCTCAAAAAAAGGTCTTACGCGAGATGACGGAGCGACCGTACGCGGTGACTTACGCGGGCCGCCAGCGCCGCAAATCACGTTGGAGACGAAGGCGCTCACGCGCGACCTTTCGCGGGCAGCTTACGCGACGATGTCGGAGCAGACGACCCCATTATTCGTGTGCGTCGCTCATTTGCCTCAGAGACCCCAAACAGGACCATGCTAGCATCATCCCACGAATTGTACGCTTGCGCTGGGTCGAACAGCAAACCGCACAGAGGGGCGCCCAACATTGGGAAACAGGATGGTTAGGACTGAATTCGTGGCAAGGTTTTCAACAATGACACAGGGCGAGTTAGCCCGACCAGGGGGGTGCTGAGCCGGACTGACCTGAATGAGGATGGATAGAGCCCGAGGCCAAGCCGAACCAAGCGAGATTAAGCTGAATCCGTCATAATGTTGCTGGATCAAGCTGGTTTCCGGCCACGGATGTTTTCTATGTCAGCGCTATCCAGGCGGGGGGGAGGGGGAGCGGGCACAGCAGCACGATGACGCTCTCGGCGACGGATGTACCACCGCCCATGCTGAAGCTCACCTTTCAGAGATCGCACCCTGACAGGGGAGAGTGGGGGGAGCAAGATGAGGGAGGAGAAGGAGGAGCAGGAGGAGGGGGGAGGGACAAGCTATGTGCGCTCGCGTCATATCTGACGTCCTAACCCTCCCTCCCATCCCTTACCATGGCGCTGATTTTCTCTATCCGCGGACGCGTGTCGTAGCGGACCTGTGGCTCCGCGCGCGCGTGCGTAGTGGGTGGTGGTGCGCGTGCGTGCGTGCGTGCGTGTGTTGCGTGGTGTGTGTGGTTGTGGTTGTGGTTGTGGTTGTGGTTGTGGTTGTGGTGGTGGCGTGTGCTGTGGTGTGACGTGGTGTGGCGTCTTGGTGGTTTGGTGGTGGGCCAGGTGCGTGCGTGCGTGATGGCGGTGGTGGTGGTGGTGGCGGTGGTGGTGGTGGTGTGTGTGGTGTGTGTGTGTGTGTGTGGTGTGTGTGTGTGTGTGCGTGTGTGCGTGCGTGCGTGCGTGCGTGCGTGCGTGCGTGCGTGCGTGCGTGCGTGTGTGTCTGTGTGCGCGCGCGTGTGATGTGGTGTGACGCGGTGTAGCGTGGTGGTGGTGGGTGGGGTAGTGGGGTGGTGGTGGCGGTGCGCGTGCGTGCGTGCGTGCGTGCGTTGGTGGGTGGAAGTGGCGGTGGGCGGGGCGGGGCGCGGTGCGGTGGTGGCGGGCGGATGGGCGCGCGAGAAAGAGGCCCGCGCTGGGGCGAGAACGCCATCCTGAACGACGGAGGCAAAACACCGATCCGAAAATGAGACCCACGCTGCAGCGGGAGCACGATTCGGAACGAGCGGGGCCCGAAAATGAGGCCGGCGCCTCAGCGAGAGCAGCATTTTGAAAAACAAATGCAGGCGAAAACCCAACTCCCGGGAATCCTGTGTAAAAAAGCAAGACGCGAGGGGGGCGAACACTCCCAGCACCTCATCAGGGGAAGAGGGAGAGTGGTATTCATATTGAGTAATTGTGAAGAGGCATGGGAGGAGGAGGGGGAGGAGGGGGAGGAGGAGGAGGAGGAGGAGGAGGAGGAGGAAGAGCAGGATAGGGGTGGGGGGCAGGCTGGGTGCACACGCGCGCGCCATGTCTGACATCTTACCACCTGCCACCCACCCGATCACACTGCGCTGCACTTCGCTCCGCCTCCTCACCGAGGCACGCCTCTTCTTGAGGCCTCCCAGATGGGGTCGGAGCGGATGGGGTCAGAGGATCGCGCCGCATGTCGGAGTAGATGAGATCAGAGAGCGCCGCATCGCAGATGCATGGGCGATGTACCGGCGATGCATCGGTGATGTATAGGCGACGTCGGCGATGCATGGGCGACGTCGGCGTGTAGAAGTGTGACTCCACATCGAGCCGCACTGCCGCATGCTCTGGCGACCGATGCGAAGCGATCCCTGGACCCCATCTACTCGGACCCCAGATTTGGGATTGGCGGCGAGCGAGGGGGGAAGCGAAAAGGAGAAGGTCTTCTCAGAAGGCGGCGGAACCTCTCAGAAGGCCTTGCGCCTTCTGAGAAGCTTTCTGCGTCTCCTGGAAAGGCTCAGACAAATTCTCAGAAGGCCAAGGAACTTCCGAGCCTTCTGAGAAGGCCCGCCCCTGATCACTTCCCCCCCTCGCTCGCCGCCGACATCTGGGAGGCCCAGAGCTTCTGGCCGCTCACGCCGTTCGCAGGAAGGTCCCCACCGCACGACGCTGGTGGCACCAAAGCTGCCTGGAAGCCCTCCCCTGATACTGCTGCTCCGACCTGGACCCCTGACCCCCACCAGCTTCGCGGTTTTTTGGCGGCGCGCCCAAGGGGGTAGTTATGGGGGAGGGGGAACAAGCTTCTTAGAGGAATGCTGCTTCTTAGAAGGCGCTGGCCCTACATCTACAGAGAAGGCCCGCGCCTTCTAAGAAGTCAGGGTGCCTCTAAAAAGCCTACCCCCCTCCCCCATTCCCGCCTCTGCGCGTGGCCGAGTGCTGAGCAGCAGCACTGGCAGGAACAGGCCCACCCAACCGAAGACCCCAACCAAGAGGCGGCGCCACTCGACCAAATGGGGCATCTTGCGATATGGCTCACTGGATCACTGATCTGGTCATCCGACAATTCACACGTCTGATCCGGTGATCTGGTGGCCCGGTTCATTGAATCACTGATCCGGTAATCTGGTCCAATGTGTCACTGATCTGGTGATCTGGCCGCCTGCTGGCTCCGTAGAGGCCCCATAGGCAGCCCCAAGACCCGCTAGGCTCCCAAGATTTAAGTTGTTCCCATTGTACTTCAAGGCCACATCCCAGACAGAATTTCGAGCACCCGGAGAAGTATCGAAACGATGTCTGCTCGATTCGCTAGCGAAGTGTCGCGCGAACATCGCCTCCTCCCAAAGCCAGGCACATGAAAACCGTCCAGTAGCGGTACTTTCCTGGTGCTCGAAACCCTTGCTGATGATCTAGGCCAAAGTAGGCTGGAACATCATAACTCCAGATGCCCCGAAGAGGTCCCCGAGAGGCTCCCAAGAGGCCCCGAAACCTACCCCCCAAAGGCCCCAGAGAGCGTTCCGAGGAGACCCTGAGATGCATCCCTGAGGACCCTGACCCACAACCCAGGCACGATGGCAAAATGGGCCGAATGCAATTCGATTAACCAAAAAGACTCCTGGCCGGATGCAGGATGCATCCAGAAATCCGCGCGGACCTTCGAAGGTTTGTGATCATGCCATCCTTTCTCTTCGACAATCGCTCCCACGAAGGCGAGGACCTTCCTGTGGAGCGGATGCCAACCTGGTAATGCTTCGGGTTGGGGTGTCGAGACCGTCCTGGACTACTCGGGGGGCCTGCTGAGGCCAGCTTGGACTACCTGAAAGAGCTATCCATGCAGAATCGCCCAACGTCGAATCCTGAAATCGGATCGAAACGACATGTGCGTCGGATCGGGCTGCATCGGCGCGGAGTCGAAGTCGAATCGGCTCGGCCGCGCCGAAATGCACAACAGCGCTATGCACGCATCGGACCGCATCGGAACGTCAGAACATCGGAATCGGCCCGGCCGAGCGGGCCAAAACCCAGATCGAACAAGCTCGATCGGATGAACATTGATGGGACTGTTTTCCACCACCACCACCACCACCCCCATAGGTTGGAGGGGGGAAGGAGGAGGAGGACGAGGAGGAGGACGAGAAGAGGAGGAGGAGGAGGAGGAGGAGGAGGAGGTGGAGAAGGAGGACCCCCTCCCCCGCCAACTTATGGTGGTGGTGGTGGTGGTGGAAAACAGGCCCATCAAACATGGGCCCTGCGCGCAACCCGAAGCCTGACCATTCGGCCCCCTACGGGGCGCTCCGGGGGCGGTGCGTCGCCGCTTCTCCCCGAACCAATCCGGGGGCGCGTCCTGACAAGGACTTCGAGGCGAATCCAGCGATGGCGATGACGGCCTCCCAAGAGGCCCAAAAAGATGGGAAAACGAGGGAAACGGTAGCGTTTTCCTCCTCCGATGAATTCGCTCCCTCGTGGTGGCCGTGGGTCGGTCTCCTCACCTGGGCGAATCCAGACCCGGGTCAGTCCGGCTTTGCAGGACCCTGCAGGAACCTGCAAAATCCTGCAGGATCCTGCAGTTTCCTGCACCTAAGCCCGGGTCAGTGCGCCCCTAGTTCTGCAAGATCCTGCAAGGTCCGGCGCTCTGACTGAGCCCCGTATGCAATGACCCCCGTCCCAAGGCTCCCGACAGGGCACCGTTTGGCCCTTCCCAGCCGTGGGCGTAATTTGGCGCTGAAGGAGGCCCTCTTCGCCAGAAAGGCCCTCGGACCCGGCCTGGGTACCCTTCGGCCCCTCCCGGCCGTGGGCGTAGGCGCTGAGGGAGGCCCTCTTCGCCAGGAAGGCCCTCGGCGCTCCCAGGCTCTCGAAGAGCACGGCGGCAACCTCCCGCCGCATGGCGGCCGTCGCCTGGGAGGCGAGGAAAGGCGTCCCGGGGGAGGGGGGGACCAAGGGGGGCTCGAGGAGAGGAGGATACAGTCGTGCCGAGGTATGAGATCGAGGTCGGTTCGGGGAGGGTGCCCTCATGCTCTTCGTGTCTGATGGACTTTATTGTGCATCCTGGGGAGCGTACTACCCTTGGATGCTCTGTGTGTTCTGGCTGGAGGAGGGTCCCATATTCTTGAAGGATGTTTTTCTGTCCCGGGTCCGACTGTAGTGAACAGCCTCCTCCGCCGTTGGGCGCGAAATCATGGGGGGACAAAAAAGGGGGGGAAGGTGCCCTTTGCGGATCCCAGAATGGCCCTTCTAGGCCCCAAACGGCCCCTTTGGGGCCCCTCCAGGGCTCCTTTTCTGCAAACCTCGCTGCCCCCCCCCCCCCCCCCAGGATAGTGTTAGGTCGGGCGTGTCCCCCTCCAGGCGGATATTGGACGGAAAATGAAACATAGCCAAAACATGCGCCAAAATTGCGAAAAGGCACAGCATAGTCCCCAGACTATTTGGTTGACGATCTCTGAATACTCGCCCTGTGAAAAAGGAACGTGCCTGGCTTGAGGACAGTAAGCAGCATCCCCCGCTGGGCAGCCCAGCCCGCCTGGGGCCCGCGCGGTGGCGGGCGGAGGCCGTCCATCCGCTGTTCCTGGATGGCAGAAGTCCGGCGCCTATAAACCAGTGGGACCGCTCTCCTGAGCAGTTCTTTGACGGCCTCGCGGCCCGGCGAGTGCCCCCAGATGCCGACTGCTCCTCCTCCTCCTCCTGCTCCTGCTCCTCCTCCTCCTCCTCCTGTCCTCCTCCTCCTCCTCCCTCCTCCTAGATGGCAGAAATCCTGCCCCTATTACACCAAACAAATACCCAATCAATCGATGGTTTGAAATGGGATCGATAAATAAAGAGATCGATAACGAGATCGAGCGAGAACCCGGGAACCCAGAACCCACTGAACTCGGTCCAAAACTTATAACCAGGAACCCAAGAACCGGGAACCCGGGAACCCAACGGGCCACCAACATCGGCGGGAAACTTTCGGCAAATCTTTCAATTTCCGCTGGGACCCCTTCAGTGCAAGCACTGATTGAGGAATAATGCAATGGAGGCAAGTCCACAAGAAACCTTCCATGAGAAACCCAACCCTGAGACCCCAGGACTTCCATTGATGTTTGGTGTGGGAGCGTCACGCTTGCCATCGCAGAACCATCGTAACCCAAGAACCCCCCGGGCACTCTGGAGGCAAGCAGGGTGCCTCTTGGCATGGGCCTCCACTGTAAGCACCCCGGCAAGCGAGGCCGTTGAGTAAAAACGCATCCAGGGAAGAAATCGAAGTGGGCAGGGCTGTCTACAGTAAACGCCCAGGGCCGTCTGGTAAACGCCAGCTGTCGGGGTCTGGGTGGTATTTTCGGGGGCGCGCAAACACGGATTAGCGATCCATGGATTTGGCACGCGGTCGCCAAATTCATGGATCGGGGAAGGTGCCCCCCCCAAAATGCGGCCGGTGCCGCCTCGCTCGGCGGCGGCACTCGGCGATTTCCTATGGAAACGGGACCCGTCACAAATCCACGCCCCCTTGATCCATGTTTCTGATCACCTGAGTATAATAGAAACGCACCCAGGGAAGAAATCGAACAGGGTAGGGCTGTCTAGTAAACGCCCAGGGCCGTCTGGTAAACGCCAACTGTCGTGATCTGGGTGGTATCTCCGATGAGACTGTTTTCCACCACCACCACCACCACCATAAGCTGGAGGGGGGAAGGAGGAGGAGGGCGGGGAGCAGGAGGGCGAAGAGGAGGAGGAGGAGGAGGAGGAGGAAGAGGAGGAGGAGGAGGAGGAGGAGGAGGGGGGCGAGGAGGGGGACACCCCATCCATTTCCTTTCTGCAGTGGTGGTGGTGGAAAGCACGCCCATCGAATTTCTCCCTCCTGCACTGACGCCCGCAGAAGACGCTGCGGCGCACCCGTGGGCCGGCGCTCTCCCTCCGCGGCCCCGGCGGCGCACGGGGGGAGAGGGCGGGAGAGGCCCCCCCGCACGCGGGGCACGGCCTCCCCACCGTCCCCCCGCCGCGCCGAGCACGGGGGGAGCAGCACGCACACGAGAGCTCGAGGCTGTACAACAGGGCTCAACCTGAGCGGTGTTTGTCGTTTTCGTTTTGTTTTCGTTTTCCTTCGTTTTTCGTCTTCCGTCCGCCGTTGTCGCAAAGCGAAGCCAAAACGAGAACGGCCCACGAAAGGCACCAGAAACACTGTTCAGGTCCACCCCTGCTGCACAATCGAGACACCGCCAGGAGGAGCCCAACCCCACAAGGGGGGAAGAGGCCCCGCATCTCCACAAGAGCGAAAACTCGGTTCCCAGTCGAACAAAAAACAACCCAGGGGGCACCTCGGACAACGAACAGGGCTCCGTCCTCAGCGGCCCGACGGGTACGGACGATCGCGCGAGCGCCCGAGAACGTGGGCGCTCCGACGGGGAGGGCGAGCGCTCGTGCCCGCGGAGGGCGGGGCCTGGAGGCCGCTGCCCCGGGACCGAGGGCAAGGCTCGTCTGCAGGTGCAGGGCCGGCGCCTTCTGGGAAGCAGCCTCTATGGCTAAGTCGGGCGTGTCCCCCCACAGGGGGCTTTTCGACGACTTAAAAACAAAAAAATCAGAAAAATACACCAAAATGGTCGAACATACTCAAAAAATAATCCCCAGACTATTGTTTTGACTATGTTTGCATACTCCCCCTGTAGAGGGACGGGCCCGCTATGATGCCTTCCCTACGTCCCTCTATCCCACTGTGCTCGCCGCCAAATGACCGTGTCTACAGATGCAGGGCCGGCGCCTTCTAGGAAGCAGCCTCCTTCTATGATGCCTTCCCTGCTTCCCTCTACCCCGATGTGCTCGCCGCCAACCGAGACCGCCCTTCGCCTCCCGCGGCCCAGGCCAGGGTAGTCGGCAGCGAGCGAGGTGGGAAGTAAAAAGCAGAGGGCCCTCTCAGAAGGCGCGGGGCTTCTGAGAGGCCCTCCGTCCTGCTGGGAGGTGTTCGGTGCCTTCGGGGGACGCTTGGAAAACTTCCCACAATGCCAGGGAACTTCCGAGCTTTCTGAAATGGCCAGCCCCCTCTCGCTCCCAACCCCGGCTCGCCGCCGAGATAAGAAACCGCCTCGAGCTTGGGCGGCCGAGATTGAGATTGACAAGCCATTGAGATTGCCAAGCCCTTGAGATTGAGATAAGATATCCTTACCCTTGAAATAGGCAAGCCTAAAGGCGATGCGAATCTTAGACAAGCCCAAAGGCGATGCGAATCTTAGGGATGCGACCTCAGGCACACAGGGAACCCTAAGAAGACTTAAGATCGGCACCGCGCCAAGGTGCTGCCAATCCTCGGGATGGGGATCGGGACATGTTTCAGACCAGTGGCCTAGGACCGCGAAGCTTCGGGGGAACCGCCGCTGACCCGCGCGCCGAAATCCAGGCTCCGCGGGCGCGCAACCATGGATAAGAGATCCATGGATTTGGCTTAGGTCGGGATGTCCTCCTACAGGCAGATTTTAAGGAGAAAAACAAACACATGCTCCAAAGAGGACCAACACCAATAAACACACATCGTTCCCACATTATTTCTTTTACTGTTTTGGACAAAGCCTCCTGTGGAGGGAGACGCCCGACTTCAGGTTTGGCGCGCGGTCGCCAACTCCATGGATCGGGGGAAGCGCCCTCCCCAAAATGCGGCTGGTGCCGCCTCGCTCGGCGGCGGAGATCCGCGATGTCCCATGGAAACGGGGCCAGTCGCTAATCCACGCCCCCTGGATCCATGTTTGCGATCGCCTGAAAGTTTGAGCTTCCTCGGCGTCCACACCCCCCGTCCTCCTTGCGGGCGCTGCCCCTCCCAGCCGCCTGCGTCGGCTCGGCCACGAGCAGCGAGGGGCAGGAGTGGCCGGGGGCCGCAAAGGCCTGCAGGGCCGACCAGAGTCCTCCCTCCTCCTCCTCCTCCGCCTCCTCCTCCTCCTGCTCCTCCTCCTCCTGCTCCTCCTCCTCCTCCTCCTCCTCCTCCGTTTCCTCCTCCTCCCCATCCTCCTCCCGAGCCTTCCCTCCTTTGCCTCCTGCAGTGTCGGGCTCACCTCCTCGCCCTCCGCCATCTTTGTCGTTCCTCCAACTTCCTCTCCCTCATCATCATCTTCCCCTCCCTCCCCTTCCCTCCTCTTCACCCTGCTCCTACACATTCTTGCTCCGGCTCATCCTACATCACCTACTCTCACCCTCTTGATCCTCCTCCTCCTCCTCCTCCTCCTTGCTCCTCCTCCTCCTCCTTCCTCCTCCTCCTCCTCAGCCTCCCACATATGCTTCCTCCTCGTACGTTTTCTCCGTCGTCTCATCTCCCTCTGCCTCCTCGTCCCCCAATGCATCCTCCTCCTTTTCGGGCGCCAGGACAGGGTCGGAATCGCTAACACTAGGGCCAAGTGCCCTCCTAAAATTTACGTCCATGTCGATTTGTCCATTTCGACGAGGGCCTCTTGAGGGGAAAGCAAAAGGTATTGATACCGCTACTCCCCGGACCTCCCAAGGGGTGCGTGCTGACCAGAATCTGGAGGCGAATCCAGCGGTGGAGACGAGGGCCTCCCAGGAGGCCCAAACAGGGGAAACTGGGCGAAGGGTAGCGGTTTGGGTGCCTTTTCCTCCCCTGATCTTCAGGGCCCCTGGGATTCGTCCAAGAGGAGGCGACGCGTCCTTCTCCTCGGAGACGCTGGCAACGGCGACGGGGGCATCGACAACGGGGCAGAGGCGGGGAGGGCCTCGACGACAGGCGACGACGACGACGACGACGAGGCGAGGCGAAGAGGGGCAGATCGCGACGACGACGGGCGACGACGACAGGAGTTCATAGATCTCGGCTCGCTCCTCGAGGGGGGGCACGACTGAGGACGGCCCCTCTGGCAGGGGATAGCGCCGTGCTGCTGCGCCTCCGCCACCACTCTCCCTCCACCTCCTCCTCCCCGAACACCTCCCTGTTCCAACTTCTCGTCCTCCTGCTCCCTCCGTTTTCTCACCACCGCTTCCTCCTCCTCATCCGCCTGCTTCTCCTCCACGTCCTCACACGCACCCTCCTGCTCATCCTGCTCCCTCCTCGCACTCCTCCCGCTTCTTCTGCCTCCTCCTCCTCCACCTCTTCTTCCTCCTCCTCCTCCACCTCTTCTTCCTCCTCATCCTCCTCCTCCTCTTCTTTCTCCTCCTCCACCTCCGTCGTCCTCCCTCGTTCTCCTCCACCTCCATCTCCACCTCCTCCTCATCAGCATCTTCCTCCTCCTCC